>VYZU01032445.1:62753-120667 GCA_013401355.1 Ceyx cyanopectus
CCCAAAAAAAAAAAACTTCAATTAAAAAAAAAAAAAAAAAAAGCTGAACATGATTTTTCTTAAATGTAAAATTTAGAAAAAGCCAGTCTTGACAAATGTGGATCTTTGATTTCAGATATCATCACTGTTGTTTTGATACTGCAGTTCCCTCTGAGCAGGTAAGGAGGATCAGGAAGTCCTGTCAAATGTTTACTGATTTGCATTCTCACCTAATTTAAATTATTCCCCAAATATAGGTCAAACAGTAAAATAACTTGAATCCTCACATGAGGTTCTCTGCCTGCATACTTCTGTTTCACAGGGATGGAGCTGGAAGCACATCCAACTTAGTTTCCTCTCTGTGGGGCACACACGTACACTCACATTAGGAGAAACCTAATTGGGACCAACACATTAGCATGGCATCTCCCATGCACTGTTCTGTTCTGGATCACCATTTCTCCTCCATTGCTCCTCTTTCTTCTTTGGCTTTTCCATCAAAGTGTTCCAATCAAGAAAAAGCAAAGCAGAGTATAACTAATTGGGTTTCTTGTAAGCAGGAACATGCAATTCCCCAGAGCAATCCATGCTTGCAGAGTAATGGAGAACATACGCTGTCAGTGTGCTGGTGCCAGGGAGCTGCAGCTGCTGCCAACACATCTCCCTGTGCAGAACAGATTTGCTCCCTTATCCTTTGCTACTCCTCACAGCAATTAGGGACAAGGAGTGCTTCCCTCTGCCCTCCCCAGCACCCCAGGGGGCTATGGGGGTAAAGGTGAAAAGCCAAGGCCAGCTACAATGCCATGTTACCCTTCCTGCTTTCAAAGCCCTGGTCTCCTCCAGAATGCACTGTACGGTTCTCCTTTCTCATGTGTAAACTGTAAAGCCAGAGACCCAGTGTGCTGGGGCATCTGAAGTAGCTTTGGAGTTTTCTATCTAATTCAGATACATTTTTCACTTCTGTTTTGCAGATTTTTCCACCACAGAAACATGAAGCCACTAATTTTATCTACCCATCACTCCTATAGCCCTGCACAGGAAGATAGACTGAGAATCAGCTATGCCACAAAGGTAACAGAATTGCCTTTGTACAAACACTTGTCTTTTTTTTCTGACTAAAACACCCTCACTGGTGATCTTCCCTGACACAAAAGCATTGTGCAGTTGAAGTAAATCTCACTTGGATTATTGAACTGTATTGAATCAGCATTTCTGTATTACAGTTAAAATAATCCTTCCTGTAAACCACTTAGCCAAGGTAAGTGGAGCAAGGGAACATTTTTAAACCACTCTCCAGGAATGGCTGAAAGTGAAATTTAACAGCACAACCTGTTTTTATTATTTATATCTCATAGACCTTTCTTTACAGGCTCATCACCCTTCAAAAGCTAGTTGAAGAATACAAATATATCCCACCTAGGTAATAAGTCATAGGTCCACATATAAAAATGTTCTTTAAAGGCAAAATGTATGGGCCACTGTCTCACACATTTTAAATAAAGGATGGCCAGACTTGCCTGCTTCATATCACGTCAGTCCTGCACCCTCCTGAGGAAAAGCCAAAAGAATGAAGGCACTAGCTCTTGTACACTAGCTTTTGTACAAAGTGTTGAAAGGTAGCCAGCCTGTATTTTGTGTGTTGATTTGTGACAAACAGAAAGGATGAGAGGAAATCCTAGGCTTTCTGTTACTGAATTATTAAAAAATAAAACTTGAGTGCTCCCCACAATCAGACCTGTCCAATCAGTGGAATGGTAAAGGAGAAACTCAGATTGCTGCCTGCTAGAGGAGGCACACTGTCCTTAGGGATGATCAACCCTGAACTGGAAAGATACAGCCTCTTTAGGGAGAAATTAGCTGTGTCAGCCCTGCTGAAGGGCCAGAGGAGGCTGGAAAGGTTTTAGGCAGCTGACTGGCACATGCTGCTTTTCCCCCTCCACTCCTCAGCCTGGATTTACATTCTTGGTATAAGCTGCTCCCTCAATACAATTTGTCTAACAGCACCAAATTTGATAAGAACAGTAGAGTGTTCTGCATTTTTATGTGTCTAGTGTTGTGTTGCCTGTTGGAGAGACAAAAGCATCCCTCTGAGGAAGGAAGCGAGAGCCAGGAGGATCTGCTGAGAAGAACCTGAAAGGTTTCTGAGGTCTCTTCCTTCTCTGGCCTGTCTGGCTTTTTACAGCTTCATCATAACCTCACAATATGAAAGAAATGTACAACCAAAACTATCTAGTAAAAGATGTGTTGGTTTGTAACCTGGTTTTAAAGAAAATTTCCTAAATTCCCTACAAGTGAAATAATCCAGAGGAGGCTGTTGTATTTCACTGCCATGTGAAGTTTTTCTTCCCTGTAAATCAATTCCCACTATTTAAGACAGAGCATAATATGCCATTCTTTTAAAAATAATCATGTGTATCTTTAATGGGATAGTATCTCTCTAATTCTCATTTATAATGACTTATGCATTATGTCTGGCAGAGACATCCTCTCCTACTGTCCTCCATCCTGCCTCTGAATGGCCCCAGTAATTCACAGGTACATTGCTTTTAATAGACAAGTCACTACCATATTGCTGCTTTCCTCCCCAAGCAGCAGAATCCTATTGATATCACCTGAAAGTATTAACAAGGGGAGAAAAAAAAGTCTGCTTTATTGTGGTTACATCAGAGGACATTTCTGCTTAGAGCACACTTGCTGCTAAATTCTCAGAGAGGTCAGAAAAAGGTCAGTCACGAGTTTCATACTTGTAATCTTGCTTTCATCCACAGCTGCTAACACTGGTAGTTTATACAGTTGCTTCATCACACTGTTTAAAATAATAACCTTTGAAAGATGGAAAAAAATATCCAACATAAGAGTGCTGTGAGTTTTGACATAAAATGCAAGTATAATCGCACTGATAACCCTAGAGACCTCAGTGGTCGCTAGCATCTCTGAATTTCAGGAGACCAGTGTCACTGGACAGAAAACAATGTTAAATTTGAGGGTGATCTCAAACTTAAAAAACCCCAAACAACAAAACAAGCACTAAACCCACAGTAGTACAGACAGGACTTTATGGGGAGACAGGGAACAGGAAGAAACTTCATGGGAAGGGATCTCTGTCTCACTCACACACAGGGAAGATGCTTATGACAATGACAAGCAGAAGAGTTAGATGCTATGCGAGGCCATGGAGATTCCCAAGGTATAACAAGCAGCAGGAGACCAGACCTCCATTCTTTCCAAACAAGAGGGAATTGGAGGACAAAGCCCCTTGCTTGACAAGATCTTTCTCTTCCCTTCATTTCGCCACTGAAAGGAGCAGATAGGTAACAAGCAAAGGCTATTTGCTTTTTGTTGAGCAAGAAGCTGCAACCCCATTTCAGAGCTGCAGATGCTCTAGAAAAGTCCTTGTCTAAGGTCCGTAGGGCAGGTCATTGGAGACGTTCTCTAAAGAACCAGAGCAGAAACCCTGTGTACTCTTCAGTTTGTTAACACCCAGGAAGCTAATGCTTATGGCTCTAGGTTGTCTCATCTTCTGCCAGTGAGCTTTAATCCCTCACTCAGCATGATGGTCAAATAAAGCACGAGTGCCATTTTGCCTAAGCTGTGATTTGAGCTGGGTTAAGCAAGCCACTGAACAGCTATCTTGGTAATAGACTACTTCTCATCCGTGCTTACCAGGTCCACACAGAAGGACATTTGGAAGGACTTCTTGTCCTGTTCAAGAAGATAGAAACAGCCATGGAAAGGAAGAATCAGTGACATTACCTGTCATCACAGTAGGTGAATTTCATGTCCATGCTGTGCCGACTCAGGAAGGTCTTGCTGTCCAGAGGGATATCGATGTTTGAAGGATGCTGAATAGGCTCACACATGATGATAAGGCAGGTGAGAAGAGGCTCTTTGTACCCACACAGAGTGTGAGGAGGGCAGGTGTTATACACTTTAACTTGTCCCGTGCAGTGCAAAACCTGAAATCGTGGTTTTTAAATGGAAAACCAACTTAGAATGTACTTTCTCTACATGTCAAAATGTCTTTTTAGATCAAAGCCACTTATAGCTAAAACACAGTACCTTCCATGTGGCAGACTTGAGGTTAACAGTTCTGCCTCTGTTAGTAACGGTGCATTTCATCCTCATGAAGAAGTCACGCTCAGTTGACATCTCTTTGCTTTTCTTTCCAAAGCCTGGACCTGTATAAGGAAAATGGCAAAAGAGTTTTCTCAGTTCTGCCTCTTGACAGCTTCTATTTATAAGTATGAGGATTCAATAGAAATAACAGACTATTCTATATTCTCAGATAATTTACCTACAGAGACCATCAAAGATGCATGGACCATTGAGGAGCAGTTTGTAGAACTCAGACCTAAAACTTTAAGTGGAACTTAAATAGAACTTTGTGTTTTAGCTTGTAGTACATAAATCTGTGCAAAGTGTTACCAGTGAAAACATAATGCTTGTCTTCAACTGATGGAATGAAAACACTAAACAAACAAGTTCTTAGTGCTATCATATAAAAGCAACATTTAGCAAAACAAAACAAATCTGCAAAGTATTGCATAACAGTTAATGACAACTCTAGGAATAAAAATTCCCTTTAGCATGACTAACAGATCTCTATTGTCAATCAAGTGCTTCATTTGGTTATTTAGAAATTAACAGCAACTCTTTTCTGTTTTCGTTATTACCATTTTTCAAACTCAGGTTCTCCCGAATCTCTTCATGGTCACATGGATGAGTGAAGTCAAAAATGCTGTGTCCTGTTAGTTCCACCTGTGCAGAAGTAAGAACTCATATTTAGCCCAATAAAAGCAACTAATAGTATTTATCTGTGTTTAAACACCACCTATGCAGATGAAACTTGGCCCTAGAGATAAGTGCATCAACAGGTTGCTCACCGACACAAATTCTGTGACCCTACCTTTGTTGATCCTATGCATAAATTCTCATTTTCTCCCCAGAACAATTCCCTGTATATGGATTTCCATGGTACACTTAACATCACTGGCTATTTTCAACACCCAATCCACAAAGCAGAAAAGGAGGGGACCCAAAAAAGCAGCTCTATCCTCTCTGTCCCATAGTCTAAAACACAAGCTGAAGGAAAGGCTGTTCTCCTACCCACAGAAATACCTAGAAAGGCAAGTTTGCAGTCACCAAAGGCACTGCAACTTTCACAGAAAGGGAGAGGGAAAAAGCTACACTATTGTCTGGTGTGCAGGATACCTGCCTGAGCAATAAAGAAATTTCAAGTACTTTTGCAGTGAATCACACTTTGTATTTTGTTTGTGACATGTTTTTCTGCATTTAGGCATAGGACTCGTTTCTAGGAATTGTATTACAAAGACAGGAAAGTGTAAGGGAACAAGTTACCTGGGTAAGACCCATGTATTTGTTGACATTCTCAGACAAAAAGATCATGTCTCCATCCTGTGTCACCACGGCAATAAATCCCTCCAAGGCTTTCAGGTACAAGTTGTCCATCTGCTGGTCTGCCTCTAGTTCATTCTCATTGTCAGCACACACTGAGGAAAAAAGGGTCGGGGGGCAGAGGGGAAAAAGCAAGTGAAGTCTTCAGCACCCTAGCCAGCCATTTTCAACACAAGCACATCCAGTTACAAGGCATCAACATATTTTTGGCAAATACAACAGGCAATGTCTCCATTTACCTTTAGTGTGCTTCTGCAAGACATGTTTTCACTTATACACCTAGATAGTAAAGGGCATCTTCTTGCTGCACATGCTTTTGGCCCCATGCAACCTTTGTATCTCCTAGCAGGCACAAGGTATAGGGTAGATACTATAGAAAGTGAGTCAATTGCGCATTCCTAACAAATGCTAATAAAAGACTTTTCCATCAGGTCAAGTTTTCAAATACTGATCCTACAAAGTGCCTAAATAGACCTAAACAGACCTCTCCACTCAGAATGAAGATGCCTGTTAACACTATCTTTAGTATAAAAAGCAGAAAAATGCTCCCTTGAAGTCCTTTGATGGAAATTGCATCAGCCCTATTCTCAAGAACAACAAGAATCTTAAATGAGTTTCTTGGAGAAGTTGCTCTTCTGATGGTTTAATGTTGCAATTTCAGCACAGAGATTTTGTTCTTTTAGTACACATATGCTAAAACTAGTGTTAACACTTGAGAAAAACATTTATCTTTTGTTCTTTTCCTCCCTCAAACAGCACACTCATCATTTCCCTTCATGTTTCTTGTTGAAACACTCATTTTAGAAGAAGTCTAAGATGAGTCTTGGCTGAGCCATGCTAATGCAGTTTTTACTTCATAGTATGAATGGACAAGTTCAAACTATACACCTGCTGCAGCTGCATCTGCTGGCATGTAGGGATGGACAGGGAGCAAATACAGAGGCACAAGCATTTGCAATGCAGCGCCCACCAAGCCCTGTTTTGGAACAGATGAGTGGATGACAAAAACAATGCTGGCTGCTGCTGCTGCTGCTGCATCCTCCTCTTCTCCTCAACATCCCTGCCCAGCCACAGCCCACCACCCATTGTGCACACAAGGGAACAAATGGACTCTGCACCAGAGCCACTGGGAGCAGTTGGTTTATCACCCTTTGCTTCTCAGTGGGATCATTTATTAGCAGAGAAGAGAAGACATTCACTGGGAATGGCCTGCACGAGCTGGGGATTTATCATGTCGCTGCCCTGCAATTTTAACTGCTCACACAGTGGCCAGTTCCTCCTCAGTACAAAGCAATTGATTTCAGGAAATTACATCAGGGCTAGCATTTAAAATACAGAAAATACACAATAATATTTTTGAATAGTACGCACTTTGACCATAATGACATTTAGGGAAGGGAAAAAAAAAAAAAAAAAAAAAGAGGAAAGTGACCATCTGCTCCCAAGCTTGTTTCTGCTGTGTTAAGAATGTCAAGGGTCTTTTTTTACTTTTCCGGAAGCAAACAAATGGTTTATTCAGCAGGGATCATGGCTATAGCCCAAGACAATCAGCCAAGTGTGGGTTCAGAGAAGAAAATGACTTTTCAGCTCTAACCCCAGACCCTCCTTTCCATTTTTTCTCCCCAGCTCATTAAGTTTGCATTAACAAAACATGACTATTCAAAGGCAGGAAGGCTATTCAAAGTATTTTGTATTCTTAAATGCCTCCAACAGTGAAAGACAAACACTTTACTTGTATTATTAGATGATTAAGTTTGCTTTTCCATGTATATAAATTATATTACTTATACAAACACACACAGAGGACATAGGATCACTCACATCAAGTCTGAACTGCAGGTTAAAACCCTTAATGTCTTAGCCCTGGACAGCACTTAAAGATATAGTTAGCTTTAAAGCATGAAGTTACAGGGGGCTGTGGGATCAGTTAAACTTTTTTTTACTAAAATTACCTTCATCCAGCTGGAGGCATCTGTAAGGTGGACTTGGGAGGAGGGAGGGAAATCTTTTGGGCTGCCATTCATCCCCCTCTCCCATAACCCAAAAGCAGAACGAAGGTGTTTTGCAGACAACATCTATTTTTCGTAGCAGCTCTGTAAACCCCACGTGGCACCCCAGCTTCCCCTTAGCACCCCTAGCTGCAGCAGGCAAGGGGTACTGGCAGATAAGGATTTCTTGTCATGCTTAACAAGACATGCTCACATTCTGGAGATGGATATCTGTGTCAAAGAAACTAGGCACTATCAGGCTATAAAGGTGGGTGACAAGAAGCTTCAGGGGCCACTGTGCTGCAGCTGCTGCCTGTTCTTTTCCTGAACCACCACAGCAACTTGCCCAGGGAAGACCAGGCACTGGGAGATGCACAAAGGTGCTCACACCTTCTGCTGTGTCCAGGTATTTTGTGCTGGTTGTAAACACCATATCATCTGTGCTAAACCTGTGAGGCATATTAGCTAGCTGAAGATACTTAGTTCACAGCAAAGCAATATGCTGCCATCACTGTGGCAGCCCTAATATGCCCTGTATCAGGTAACTTAGCAGAATCATAACAATATAAATAATAAATAACAGTCCCTCATATGGCTGCAGTTACAGCATTATAGCTTGTTCCTTTTCACATATTCTCTTGCTCTGGAGATTTTCAAGACCTGCCTGGATGCATTCCTCTGTGACCTGTTAGATTATATGTTAGATTATATCATCCTGCCTGGCAGGGGGGTTGAACTTGAAGATCTCCAAGGTCCCTTTCAACCCCTAATACTCTGTGATATTCAGAGACTGATACATCGGAGGCAATTCAATTATCGCCACTAGCAAAAATCCACTTTGCTTTAGAAAGAATCTGTTTTGTGGAAGAAAACCAAATAAAGGCATGGCTACTGCAAGCTGGCCCAGAAATCCCTATTGTCTTTCACTTTGCTTTAATTTTTCTTCATTAATTTACCTCTGGGCTGGACTAGAATATTAGCATAAGAAAATTCAGCTTCAGATGGAAAACAGTGGAGAAAGCCACGACCAAATGGAAGTGGGAGGTTAGCATGAGGAGGTGGGGGCTGAATTTCAGCCTTCAGTTTCTAGTATGTCTGAGGTCACTTTATCCAGGTAGCAGCACCCCATATAGATTTGACAGAACTTTCCAGGTCTTAGAGAAAGGTAACCATGAACTCAGTTTACCCAAAGTTTTAGAGGGGGGGTATCTGTCAGCATTGCTTTTCAAATAGCTGCTAACTAAATTTTAACATAAGGATGCGTTTATTGGTTGGTTTTTTTCCTACAACTTTTTCCATCTCTCCTCTACTAATGGGAGTATCTCAGTTCAGGCACCAGGACAGTATATCAGGGAGACTGGACTGCAAATATGCCAGTTCAACTATAAATTAATAACACATTCAGCAGCATGAAGTGCTGTAATATTATTGTTCACACTACAGTTACATTTATGGACTTCAGCCAAGGTTGTGGTCATGTAGCACTGGGAAGCCCATAAAGGAGGGAGAATCCCTAAGTGAGATTGGGAGATGCTGAAATGCATTAGAGAACCTCAGAAAAGTGCTGTGGCCTCCCTGGGGTGACAGAGCTGCAGCAGAAGCAAAACAACCCTGTCCTATGTCCCATGGATACCACATTTGATGGGTTATCCACTGTTCATATTGTGCCAAAGTAGTACTTCTTAGTCTGCATCAAATTTTGATGCAGTACTTTTCAGTCCCTGACTCAGGCTCTATGAAATTTTTCTGTGTTTTCTAATCAGCTCTCCTTTGAAAAATTTTCTAATCGCTGAAGTAGAATTTCTTCATCAACAAGAAACTTTGAACTGTAATGGCAAATGCTTATTGCACTGTTTATGATAACCTTTCATGCTAAATATAGCTCTTGTAAACAAGCTTTGATTAATTCCCACTGTCAGGATGTGCACTGTTCTCAAGTTTGAGAACACTTTTTCCGTAGATGCTTGCTCATTTCCTTCAGTCAAACCTCTTGGAACAAGTCTGAAGGCTCAAAAATCAGGCTCTCCTCAAAAAATGTAACTGCTCAGGTATAAACAACCTCCTAGCTAACTGCCTACACTGCTCTCAACACCTTTGATCTGAGGGGATGTTGTGTTCAGCTCAGAGGTGATATAAAGGGTTGATACTGGAGGTCACATTACCTACCTCCACAGAACTTACATGGTTCTGTCTCTCATCCTGGATCCTACAAGTACCAAAATGTTGCTTGGCTACTGTGCCTAACAGCCACCAGGCTATAGCTGCCACTCTAGAGGAGGGCTGTGAAAACTGCCTGGTGCTGATAGGCTACAGCTGGGGAAGATGTAACAGCAGCTCCCTCCTGCATCAGAGAGAGCAGCTTTGAGACAGACTTGTCTCTTCCTGGTTTCTTGTTTTGCATCAAAGGAAAGCAACAGAATTATTTTTTTTTTGTCTTGACAGGGCAGTACATCCTGTTTAAGGGGATATTTTCAATGTGTTGAATAAAAGCTTTCAATTCAGATACATAAAGAAAAAAGCTACTCAAACTTGAAGCCTCAGGAAGGACTCTTATCACCAAGTGCACAAGCAACAACTCGAATAAAGAAAACACTTATTTTAGCATTGTTTTGATTGCAGAGTTTGTAGGTAGCCAAACCATTCTGATGCTGCTCCCGGGAAGCTGCTTCAAGTCCTTCACCCACTGATGCTGAACAGCAGGATGCAGCACCCAATCAGATCAGGCTTCCTGAGCCCTGTGGGAGCTTCTGGTGCACCTTCTCAGAAAAGGAACACCTCCTGAAGTAGCTGAAGCTGCAGCACCCAGCTCCACTTTCTTTCCTAGCAGCATGGTTGGCACAAAGCTATTTTTCCAATTTAATAAAAGCAAACAAGCAGACATGCTATTTTTAAGCACTGTTTTATGCCACAATGGTCTGACAGTAGATGCTGCTTTTCCAGACGTTCAAAAACAATGCCCACATCACTTCTCCCTACGGTTTACCCTCTCCCTTAAAAGCCTAGAGAAAAACTATTTTTTCCCTTCTGCTCCCTGCTGGCTTTCCGGCTCTGTTGTCTCCCTCCCTTGAAACAGCTTCACACTGGCTTCCTTGTGGCCTCCCTTCTCCCAAACAACTTCCCGTCTGCTTCCCTGTCCTTCCCCATTGCTGCTGGCTGCCCGCACAGCAGCGGCTCCCAGACAGCTTCCTTTGCTGCATCTCTGCACAGAAAACACCCAGGTGAACACACAATTGAGATGGGAATCAAAAAAGCTGAAAAAATTGTGCTTGTCTGATTAGCCTGGCTACAAATTCTGTATACCTGAGACAGAAACTCACCGGTACCAAAGAGCTCTGGTTCCTGCAATGCCTTCGTCATCGGCATGCTCCAAATAAATAAAACATACTGGCACCACATGCTAATGCCTATACAGGCTTCCTAAAGCAGGTTCTCTTCCTCATACTCAGACAAAAAGAGACTGAGACAGCCTTAGCAACTATCACAATGTTAGCTGCTTACCACTTTCCCTTGAGGGTGGTGGATCAGTGGAACAGGCTCCTCAGGGAGGTGGTTGAGGCCCCATCCCTGGAGCTATTGCAGGTGAGGTTGGCCAAGGCTCTGAGCAGCCTGGTCTAGTTGAGGGTGTCCCTGCTCCCTGCAGGAGGGCTGCACTAGATGCCCTCTGGGGGTCCCTTCTGGCCCTAAACATTCTATGATTCTATGTTAATCAAGACAACAGTCTTTAACAAAAGGTGTTTATTTCTCTTTTGCAAACTATTACACCCCCACCAAAAAGCAAAAAAAAAAAAAAAAAAGCTATTTTACTAGCTATTCCAGAGAATAATAGGAGACAAGTACTGCCATAATTTTGTGATTATACCAAAGAACATAAGAGCCCAAATCCAAAAGCTCCCCTACCGATAAACATCAAACTGTCTATTTTCAGCAGCAACTTCAGGGGTTCAAAACCTTTACTTGAAATGAACAAAGATCAGTTCTAAATTTATCCCAAATATTTGAATGTAACGATGGTGAAAATATATTATGCCAACAGAATTAGGAGACATGTTGAAAAATATTTAAGATTATAATAATTAAATTATATTTCTACTTAGCATTCCAATTATACCCTATACTGTTCTGTGCACAACATGGAAACAGTATTATAAAGCTATTGTTCCAGTTTGCTTCCTGTGATACTAATCTCAATCAGGCCGTCAGACGAACAGCCTGCATTTCTAAATGTTAAAGGCTTCCTCTCCAACATTCCCACACAGGATTGCCTACTGTGAAAATCAAAGGGAAACATGTTACTAAGTAAAGCAGCAACTTTTATAAAGCAAAACCTGGTATTTTTTACCCTTTTGAACTCTGAGATATACAACCAGCTATTTCCTATTATGATAGGATACAAGGACCAAGCTCAGGCCCTGCAGTGCCTGCAGGAGATGTGGATTTTCAGAGGCACGTAGCAGGAGAGCTCTCAATGAAGGCTCAGATTTGTGGGCTCTGCCATTCACCTTCTGGAAAGAATGTGGGCATAGATTTCCCTAGGTCTTGGCTTCCTGACAGATACATAATCATTATGTAGACACAGTAGTAAACCAGCCTGAGCTCCACAAGTGAAAAGCCCCATTCCGAGCCAGGGCATAATGGAAAGGGGCACGAGACACTCAATGCCAGCACACTGAGGCTGGCAAGGTGCCTACAGCCATCTCTGAACTCCCATCTGCAGCATCAGCTTGCAGAAAGCTGAGGATGCGAACCTGGGAAGAGCCTTGCTCTCTCTGCTCCCAGCAAAACTGCCATGGAACTGCCATGAGATGTGTCAGCATTTTAAAACAGCACCCACACATAGCAATATAAAAGAAAACCTGGTGTACCAGCAAGTTTTGATAGAATAAATAATAAACAACAAAACCACTAATCAGTAAATACTTTTTCTCTTCACTACCATTTTTTCAAGCTGTACTGCAAACTTATTCTACTGACATTGTGTATATATATATATATATAAACGCAGTAATTTTTATTTCAATGTCCTAATTAATGACAGAACAAGTGCTCCCTCTTAACTCCAGTTTACACTAAGTAAACTATTTCCATGAAGACAACATAAAGCAAACAGGGTGTCTGTGGGCTGCAGCAGGCATTTGCTTCCAACACACGCTGCAGTTCCTCACGTCCCCTCTTCCCAGTTTACCTGTCAGAGACACAGTAACACCCAACAGATCTGTCAGGTGAGTCAGGTTCTTCAAATGGCTAAATTCCAGTCTGCTAAATATGCATGTGAAATGGAGGTGGTTTTGCTTAAATTCAGAAAGGGTCTAGAGCAGGAACAGGGCATGGACAGGCATCACACAAACCCAGTGTCCATTCTGTGCCACACTCCTGTCAAAACATGAGGAGCAGCAAACTTCTTCATCTGTGAGCCAAAAGCTGTATCAAAAACCTATCACTTTGAATTAAATCAGATAGCCTTCCAGTGAGAGCCAGTATCCTTGTAAACACCAAATTTATTCAGAATCCCACCTTCAAGGACTTAAATTCTGCTTTCAGGGAACAGATGAGAAAAACAGCATTCATCAAACATTCCATAGATTAAGCAGCTATTGTACAGCAATAGTGTTAATCAGTCCTGAAAGGTGGTGTTTTGTCAGCAAAGCTACTTAACAGAAACTCCTACACTCAGTTCTACAGCCTTGTCTCCTGAGAGCAAGCATAAGTTCTCAGACAGACAGGATGACTTTGGCCAGGGCAGTACACTACAGTATTCTTTGGATCTCAGGAGTCTCAGCCAGTGTAAACTGCCAGGCAGTCTCTGAAGTCATAAACCTGATAATGAAAGTTCTCTGATTGTACTTTATTCCAACTCCTGATAAATTTTACCTTTCAAACATTCAGGGCTTAAATTCTCAACCTTCTTGTTTCGCTTAGCTTGCTTAAATGTTAGATATACTCAGAAGAATAAAAGTAGCAGATGAGGCCTTTACAAGCAGTGTTATTCAGGATTTTACTACTCATTGTCAGAAAATAATACTCAGCTCTTCCAGAAAATCTGTCCCTTGAAACTACATCAAGTTCAATTCCTCGGCGTGGAAGCACTGAAGATTTAAAAACATTTATCTCTATCTCCCATGTCTAAAGATGCAGTAATGGGTAAATCTGCATTTGACTAACTCACACATTTTAATGAGAGAATATACTCCAAGTTAGTAGTAGACCAGGGAGGTGCTAGGCTAAGCAAGTAACTAACACAGAGGAAGTCAGGAATATTAAATCACAGCCTGTTGCTACTCTAATTTCATTCTAGATTCCTTTCTAACTGCTGGGTCCTGGTGGTACTTCAAGAGAATGCAAATCAGGTACATGAATCACATTGTTTTTCAAACACTGCCACAGAAAAATCGTATGTGCCTGTGTATGTATGAATATTATCATAGAATTATATGATATGCATATATTGAGCTGTCACGACTATCCAATAATATAAGCCTAAGCTCAACATTACAGAAGCACTAAAACAAATGTTTTAGCTGTAGATTTTTTAGTCACCAAGTTTATTTGAAAAAGTTCACTTTAAACCTAGCAGTTTCCAGGTAAGCAAATGTCTTTCTGACGTTGACAGTATCAAACTGTTTCATGTCAAATTTCCCAATTGTATTATTTATATCACCTGTTACAACCCTTCAGAAGTTTGTTTTTCCTGTGCTGTGTCAGTCTCTAGATCATGCCATATAAATATTTGAAAAACCGAAGTCAAGTTTTTATGCAAAAGTTACGAACAAACTGGCTTGGTGTATGGCTTAAGAACACTTACCTATTATGCAACCTCTTCAACTATTAATTGCATAATGAAATCAGTGATCATTTCCAAACATCGTTCAGAAAGTAAACTTTTCACAGAAGTAAATATAAAAATAAGATTCTATAAGGTAAGTTAAAAATACCCACATTTTATACAATAGTCCTAGAAGAACTAAAAAAGGCTACATAAAATGACAGAGCACTCAGAAACAGAACTGAATTTGTCATATCTTTCAGACTAAAACCAAACCAACTGCACATTCTTCCACAAAATGAGACACTTCCTAATAACATTTATTAAAGTAATTGTCATTCTATGACTCAACTTTTCTAAGGAGAGGAAAGACAATCGTGACCTTATTGGGAGTTTTGCCATTAATGAAGAAAAAGATGAAATTCTGGGTTTGCTTCTCACAAACAATGCAGGCATTGTTTAGTAAAATATTCTTGACACTTACAGGTCGCCATGTGAAAATTTCCCCAGAAACATCAGTTGTTTTCATTGATCTTACGAACTACTCAAACCACAGATTTCCATTAAAGTCATTATTCAAATATAAGTGCAAAATAAGAACACTGTTAATTTACCAGTGTTCACTGGCTATGAAAATGATGCTGCTTCACATTTATCTCCTAGGCCAACAAAAGTGGGATTCTGATTAGGTAGAATCCATTCATGTTTGCATTAGCTGTCTACCTCATCATAAACAATCTACCTACTATCCACTACTGGTGTGCAGCAGTCAGTCCTCTCAGATGAAGTAGTATACTTTCAGGAATTCCTCACTGTGTTTTGAATGCACTGGCACACACGTTTTCCACACCAAATCAAAATTTACTCCTTTCAGCGTGGAAGCTTAAGATGAATGTTTGAATTTTGACTGAACTTTTAAAAATTTAAAATCTTGCAACTGAAATTAATAAGCCACATTCAAGAGTTTTGAGAGGGTTTTTTTAGAGAGGCAAGGCTGCATCAGTTGTTATTTTGGTAATGAAGACCTTATATGACTAATGTCACTCATTGGTTCTATCCCAAAGAAAACAGACATAATGCTGAATAAAAAACCCAACCCCCACAACAATAACAACAACCTATCTTTACATCTAGTTGTATTCTCACAGCATAAGCAGCAGAGTCCTGTTCTCACTCTAGGACCCAGTCCTCAGAGCACAAGAATAGCATCACCAAGCTGCCAGCAGCTAGCACTGCCATCTTCCCTTAGGCAGCTCTCACCTGAAGACAGCAGCTTGTGGGTGCGTAGGAAGCTGATTGCCAGGCGCATGATGGATGCCTTGTCCAGGTGGGAACTGATGTTGTGGGGCAGGGGCAGCTCGTGTGCCAGTTCATAGAAAACTTCCGTCTCTTTGCTTCTTCTGTACCTTGCTGCATCTCTGGATTTCTCCTTTCTCCTCTCAGAACTGCTTCTGGTGGGCAAAGGAGAGAAAGGATAAAGCATTTCTTCAAATGCAATTCAGAACCTGAGAGAGGCACTTAAAAATCTGCTCAGCAATTAATCCATTCTGTCAACTGGTTTAAATCATGACAAGACTTTAATATCTATTTGCTTCTTTTAAAAGGGGAGTTGGAGAAGACTGCCACATCTGCAAATGGCTCAAATTCTACGCAAGTCAGCCTTTGGACATCCCCATTGAGTGTAATAGGATCAGAATCAGCCTTAGGCGAGAGATTTGAAATAAAATGGCAACTATTATTCCTGGGATTCAGGAAATGTTAAAAATAAAAACTTTGTTTGTTCAATCTAAATTAATTTTCTTGAAAAATACTCTAGGATGAGGTGACAATCCATTCTAAAACCGGAATAATTATAGTCCACGTGTCTGTTGTAGGTATTTCAGTGTTGTAAAATTAATGGACCAAACATTCAAATAACAGTAATAATAGGGTATCGAATTGTGTTTGTATATAGACTCTGTTCTTAATCCAACGTTACTCTGGAAAATCACCTTGTCTTGACCACACAGGACAAAAATGGGAAAAAAAATACTGCTACTTGCAAGAAACCTTTCCTTCATAGAAACTATTTTAATTAAATCACCATCTCTCCATTGTCTATGAAAATAGATTCTTTCTCCAGTAAAATAACACGACCAATAGACCCAGCCTCTGTCAAACTCTGCAGAGAACAGAAGAGCAGGAAATAATGAAGGGGAAGGCATTTTATGAAGCAAATATGCAAAATTAAGCCACCGAGGGACGTAAAGCTAAATTTAACATATGAGAAACACAAGGGCTATGTCTGTAATGGATCTCAGATAGGACAGTGTAGGAAGGAACATTACTGACTCTAAGGGTCTTTTATAAAGCACAATTTTCACTTCAGAACACGACGAACCCGAATACATTCAAAACCATCAGCTATTTCAACCCATGTTGAAAGTTTCCTTCACTTGCATGAGTTGAGGTTTTGCACCTTAGTCATGCCAACACAACATGTATTTCTTTTCAGGTAGACTCCTGTAACACCACTCCAGTGCAACAACACAACTTGAATGAGAACAGAACAGGGTGTGGAGAAGATCAGCCCACTGTTTTGTTGCTGTTGTGGCTGCATATTCATTTCTAGAATCACCAGTGGCAGCTCTCCATTTGCAAGGCCACCTAGAAATAAAGCACCTTATAACCTACTTTTCCCAATGTCAGTATAAACTAATGAGACTGTAAACTAAAACTAGATCAACAACCAAAAAAAACCCTATTAGAACAAGGACACTTCATTAATTAAATTCTCTAGTATAAGATAATGAGGGAAACACATATTAATCTTATCACTTAATCCTAGAAACTATTTGATCATGGCTGGTCTGATATAAAACTGTATAAAACAGAAAAAGAGTATTAATAAATAGCAATGTATTCTAAAGAAGTTGACCATTCACAGAAAACCTAGACTGTAAAAGCTTCTAGCATGGAAGCTACAGGTGGCTGCACAAGTGAGAAAGAAGGAAAAATGGGCAGGCTGTATGTTAAATACTAAGAGCAAAGCTGCAGTTTGCTGGGGTCCAGGCAAGGCTGGGCATTACACATCACCATCCAAAGCAGAACTGTGCTCACAACGTCTGCATGGCCCTCGAGCTGCAAGATATGTGAAGCTGGGCACATGCTGAGGGAGGTTCAGACAGGCACTGGCCGCTGGGTGTGCTCACAGGGCAAAGGGTCTCATCAGTGTTTACAGAATCTTCTGAAGATCCACCATCAGCCCCCAGAAAACCTCTTTCACAATTATTTTGCCAGAGGTAAATACTTTCTAACATGCCATCCATCTGTTGCAGGAGGTACTCACAGGATGAGGCCCTCACACGTTTCTGTGCATAACGTCAGAATCAAACGATAATTAATTCAAGCCATTGCTGAAGCTATCTGCCCAGGTTTGAATATTAAGTGAATATTTCAGTGCATAATGTCAGAATCAAACCTGATAATTAATTCAAGCCATTGCTGAAGCTATCTGCCCAGGTCTGAATATAGAGGAGCAGATATTCACAAAGTGACACCAACTCCTTACTTTGATCTATGCTGTGTAAGAGTCACACTACATCCACATTATAAAAAAACAAAATGAATAAAAAAATCCTTCATACAGCTGTCTCAGAAGGTACAACAGAAAATGCCTCGTGTCCTCACAGGACAGATGCTAGGAACAGGAGAGTCACATGAACTCCTTACACCAATAATTCATTCACAAGTACATCTTGCTCCCTAAACAAAAACTCTACACTGTGCCTATAAAGATGCCCAACTAGAAACAAATCTTCTCAGTTTCTAATTCTAGCAACAATATAAAAAGAGCAGAAACAACATGAAACCAAACCAAACAAAAGCTAGGCAGCAATATTTGTGAGAATTTCCAATTGCAGCTTGGAAAATTTAACTTGAACCATACATGTCCGAGCTCTGCCCTAAATCCGGAGCCCACAGTTTTCACATTAGAACCAACTCGGGCAAAACAAGATCTGATCCCTCCTCGATTAAATACAAAACCTTAGGAACCAAGGCCAAAGCCATGTTGCAATTCCTGCAGTAAAAAAATGTGTTGTATAAGACAGGGTCTCTCATGACGCCACTCCAGCCATGAAGAAAAATATTTAGTTTTGCTAACCTCTGTAAATATAATTTTGAAGTGTGGCTAATGAGGAAGCTGATTTCATTAACCATGGGTTGCTCAAGGTTTCTAATAACTAATGCTACGTGCAGAGAATGATTTTTGTTTTTTTCTGTGCTGCAGATGCTTTCCCTCAACAGTGCTTCTAACTGTTGAGTTTCTCTGCAGAGACATCTTTGTTCATTACACACTGCACAAGAACTTTCTTGTCAGAAAATAAGGGAAGGAACCAGCCACTTTGTTGCTTTAAAAAGAGTTTCTTGCTCGCCTGTTACAATTTTAAATAAACAAACAATCTGTTTGTTAAACATTTCCTCTGTAGCTTCCTGCACCTCAATTTTCCTTCCCTTCTGCCTTCACTGAACACCTTCAGGTCTGTTACTGTAGTCAGCTGAGCACAAGCACAGCAGAAGAGGACCAGAAGACACACCCCACCCCGCCCAAAGACAGACATCTACACTCACTCTACAACCTGCCCTTTGGAAGGCCAGGGAGAAAGGCTGACACCGATTCCTCTTCACGCATCATCAGGGCAATAGAGAAAAGCCCCAGGCTCCAGCTAACTTATGAATCATTCCCTCCCAGCACATAAACCACCCACTTATGTGGCAAAAAAAGTGCACACGTGTGCGTCACAGCTTTGAGACAGCGACGCAGGCAGCAGCAGAACCCTCATCACCCAGACCACTGTCCGATCTGTAAAGTGCAGGATGAGGGGCAAGAGCCACCACAAATCCACAACTGAAGCCAACCATACGCTGGTGCAAGGCCTGAGGGACTGCAGGGGAAGCCTCCTGGGAGGTCCCCAGCGCTCGTCCCTTCAGGAGCCCGGGATGCAGCGGGGTAAGAGCCCAGCTGGCCACACTGGCACCTTCACACTGCAATGGCAGTGTCACAATTACCAGAAAATGACAAAAAAAGGAACATAAAAGCTCTGATCTCTGTTGGAAATGGGGAGATCAAGATGAGGAACAAGCCTGGGGATTCCATCCAAGACTTAGGTATTCTGAGGTTGGTAGAGAGGCTGGAGGAGAAGGAAAAGGAAGATGCTGTTTCCCAGCAAGGACTCTACCAGGGCTGTGGGACAATGTTCCAGGCAGAGCCTTACACACATGCCGGCCATAGGGAATGTCCCAGGCAGGTCCTTACACACATGCAGGCCATAGGGAATGTTCCATGCAGGGCCTTACATACATGCAGGCCATAGGGAATGGCACAGTTAGGGCAGTACACAGGCAGTTCCCTGCCACAGAACACAGTATGGCACTGTACCCCCAGGATACCTGTTTACATGATTTTTCCACTCCTCCCTCCTGATCTGTTTAGTTAGCACTCTGAAAATAGAATTTATGGGCATGTGAGCAAAGATCACAAACAATGGGCAAGTATTTGTCCTCTCAGGTGAAGATCCCAAATTTTCAAGAGCAAAAGCTCTTCATTCTTCTCCCAAGAACCCAAAAAACAAAGCAGTCCCAAGTGTACACCCAGCACAGGAGTAGAGCTTGTGATCCCACTGGCCAGAAGCATGTAAAAGGGTGTAGGAATGACCTGCATGGATCCCAGGAGTCAGATTCCTCTCCTATTGCTCATCCCTGACAGCCCCTTGCAACACAGCTTCAACACAGAATAATCTGGAATGCCTGCAGACAAAAGTCCTGTACACCTGGGGTGAAGATCAGAATCTTGCTTTCCAAAGCCTCCCTTACTGTAGGACTGGAAACTCCAGGCACAGCAATTTATTGGCAAAACCTGAAGCCCTGTGTAACTAACCTGGCTGAAAAACCCTTGCAAAACTATCACATCACCTTAAAGATTATCTTCCCAGTGCTTATGGCTGTGATGGTTCTGGAATCTGGCAGCTGGGAGAAATGCTGGGACTGCCAGCCCAGGCCAGAGGCAGCACCACTGCCACTGAGCACCCGCAGAAGGTATCCATGGCTCAGACACAGCAGGGATGAGCTCTACAAACACCGGAGAACAGATCACCACCCTGCATCAGAGCTTATATGCAGGTGTACAGTGTCATTTGCTGGTCTGAAGTCAGGCACCCATGTAACCTTCCCTGACTCAGCAGACAGAGACTGACCCATGGGTTGTGTCCCAGTTATATATATATAGTATATTCTCTTTCTGCAGCCTCAAACCTACCTTCACCTCCAGCAGTAACTCTGCCCACCACCTCCACCCACACCTTTCCCTGGTCCTTCCCACATGCAGTTACCCCCTCAAAGCCCTCAGTACCCACTCAGCTGCTGATGGTGCTGTGTGGTCAGCTTCAGCGATCCTCTCTTCTGTCAAGGACATCAGTGACCTCTCTTAAGCTGATGGAAGGGACTGGCAAGGCAGCAATCTTCTGCTCAGGTTTTTGCTTCTTTCCACAAGTCCATGTAGGTCGATAGTTCCGTTGTGTACACACAGGCTTGCTTGTTTCAGATTTGACAGCACAGAAATGGCACTGAATTCACCTTGTAGGCTCCAGATCACAGAAGCTTTTAGAGAAATTGTAATCCTCACCTTGCACAAAAATACCTTATATGGAACCTGGTAGCCTTCACCTGTACATGTGTCCTGTGTGACACCTTCGTACAACACTTTGAAATACACAGTTCAGACTGACTTGCTTGAGTTTACTTCATGATTTTGGTGACCCTTGGACTTTGCTTCAAACTGCCATGTATGCAAGCTAGTAAAACAACAAGCATATTACTTTATATCCAGTGGCTGGTTATTAAATGTTTCTGGCTCCAGCACTTTAAAGGTCAAGAATCCACAGTTAAGCTGTCACATGAAGTTTCTGTAGTAAATGTTCATTTTGAATGGTGCAGAGTTAAAGCTTCAAATGCTAACTTGAAGACCAGAAAAATGCATTCTAAGGATGCAAAGATAAGAAGTTTTTACAGTACAGATAAATGAAAAAAGATCAGATGCTTAGCATAAAAAAGATTTTCCAATTCAAACCTGTAAAAACTCAACAAAAATATTTTAACTGGCTGCACTATCTTAGATAACAAAGATTTATTTCAAACTAGCAAATCCATTTTTTGCTGTGTGCTTGTATTTTGCCTTACCTTCTGCTCAGCAAATCCTTAGATGATTTGAAGCAGGGCAATATCTAAAAAGGCATTTGGCTGACTGAGGCACTCCACAGCTATCTCAGCAGCACACGACTTGACAGACCCAGAGATATGCTTGCACAGACACCAAGCAGCCCGCAGTCATGCTTACTTAGCCTTAAAATTCCAGTAAAAAGTATTTGTAACCCTTCTACCTGACAAGCAGTTTGTTCTGGATGGCATGCTGTGCTTTTGAAGGCCCGCTCAGTTCAAGTCATAAAAGTGACCATCAGTAAATAAAAAGTGCTACAAACAGCAATTTACCACTCACCAGGAACTCGGGCCAAACTATGAAAGTTGTGAATAAATCCCATACACAACACCACACAGATCCCTCTTTATATGTCTTTCCAGTAAAGATAATTATTTCTGAGAAGACACCAGCTGCCCAGGCTCAGCACACCAGAAAGAATGACAAGAGGGGAAGGATGCAGTTAATTCTCAAATGGCAAGGGAAGGCTTGAAAATATGTGGAGTGCTCGTGGTGGGCAAGTGATAAACCAGCATTGCTGCACACTGGGATATGGCACCTAGTACACAGACAAATATAAACTATGTCAGAATGGAGAATTTGTTAATAGAGGAAGTGAGAGTTCGAAGGTAACAAGAAATCTACTAGCAGACAGAGCTATTAGAAAAATAAGGAAATGAAATACCTTCCACCCTTCCTTTAAAGCTGCTCTAACTTACAGTAACTCACCACTGATTCCTTACTTTGACTGGGGGATACTTGTGTTCTGTACATGTCCACTAAATAATAAATCCCTGCTAGGTCACTAAAGTTTGGCACCTACTTTCCTCCAAGGTTAAAACCAAGGGCTAGATGACAGTCAGGAAGACAAAAACTAAAAGTGTTTTAAGGACAGATGAGGGAACAGTTTTTAAGGGCGAGGAACTCATTTCAATTTTCATTAGGCCTTTTCAAAGGATACTTGGCACAGTAACAGCAGACTTGACTAGTATTATTAGAGAACCAAGAGATGAGACCTAAGTGAATACCAAACTTTTGGTGTCTCTGAGAATATTTGTGACTCACTAAGACCATGTCACCCTAGGACCACCACAGCTGACAGTAAGGCAGAAACATGTTTTCTTGAATGGAAAACCCTTCAGATCTTTAGATAAATTTAATATGAACTTTAAAACTACATATAACACTAACTTCTCCAATGTCTGAAGCTCTTGTGGTACCTTTAGTATTAATAATTAAGCCACAGTGGATTTGTATTTTATTTATTTTCATTAACATTCCTGGCATTTATTTCTGAAATAAATGGTGGTGGTGAGACAAAAACTATTACACCTTCATGAGTTTAAAACACTTATACCACTAGCACCTTGTAAGAGATTAATATCTGCATTTAATGCAGCTACTAAAACACTTAGTTCCTGCAATTTAAAGTATCCTTGTGAATACTGAAGGGTTCTTTTGTCACAGCAACTAAACAGTACTTTGGGAGTTCAGTGTTGTAAAACCTTACCAAGGCTGAAGGAGTACTTACATTGTTTTTTAAAGCCTTTAGGTTCACAATATGTCACCAGAGCCTGATAAATTTAATCACAGTAAGCAAAATGACATCTACAGGATTTATGTTCTACCGGTTTTTCTCTAGTTTTATGAGTACCTTGAACCAGAAAGATAAGTATTAGGATTTCGGCAGCCATTAATCTGGTCCTGGATTATTTTACAATGCAGTGAGTGCAGCCTGTCCTGCATTCACCATGCCAGCACAAGCCTGGTACCTCAGATGTGCCAACACATGGCTCCTGGGGCAAGGCACGTCCCCATGGAGCCACACGGGGCCCAGGTCGTGTGGAGAAGATGCCAGGCTGCTGTGTGATCAGCAGCTAGAACAGATAAGAGGCATTGCCTTTTTACCTTTCTGACCTGCTCCCTGCATTCGGGATGGATGACAGACACTTTTTTTTCCTGGCTTAAGTTTTCAGGCAGAGCAATTTTGTGCTGCGAGGCACTGACTGCTCAGCAGGCAGCAGGATGCTCAGGACAGCTCTGTATCTCTCTGGAAGGCTGCTGCAGCCACACTTGGAGCAGAGCAGTGAAACACCTCCTCTGTCTTCTCAAATAAGGACATTTGAAGAGAAATAAGCAGTCCAGCATAAGGATGAAAACAGATGAGCACAAGGTCGTTTAAATTCAGTCTTCCCTCCCCAGATAGGCTTTGCACTGCTCTGCTCCATCAAGATACAGGATCACAGATTCCTTCCCTGTGGCAATAAACGCTTTCATGCCAGCCAAGATACGGCAAGCTTCAAAGGCAACCTGAAGACTGAAAAACCCACCACAAACAATACAACAGAAAGAACTGTTTCAGTGTTAGCCAAAACTGAACTAGCTTCCAAAGCAGCAGGGTTTTTTTTAAGGCAACAAATGTACCATTCTGCTTTTCTCCAGTTTCCACTTACACATTCAAGAGCCCCTGCAGTGCAGCTAGCACTGGAATCTCACTGCAGCTGCAGGTATAAGGTTATGGCAATGCACAACCTAAGATTTCTATCAATGATTTGTGTTTGAGGGATTATAGATCCTTATCCTGTGGCATTACTTGTAGCAATCAGTCAATTTTGACAGCTAATCTAGAGGTCCATACATAGTGCTGCTCAGAAGATCAGCAAGTATTGCTAAGATCTGTTTCCAGATAACCCAACTATTTACCTACTCTAAAAAAACACATACCAAAGGATGCGCTTTATCTCTCCACCAGCGGGTTAAAGCTAAAGGTGAACCAAGTGCATTCTGCAGGCTGGGGTGGCCCCAGAAGTTAAACTCAAAATCAGCTTCATTTTTCAGATGGGACACAAGCCACATGCCAGCCCATACTGACCCACAGCCAGCATTATTTATCAAGATGGCACAGCTGCAGGCAAACAGGACAATTTTTCAGCTGGGCTTATTGCAAGTCTAAGGGACAAACAGTGCCATCCCTTTACTATCAGTGCTATGAGTTCCTCTGCTGCAGCCTCAAACCCTCTTAAACAGATGAGAGAGTCACACCGATCGCTATGGACACATCCTGAGTTTTACAGCCTAATGCCATGTTGTATCTTGAGCAATACTCACTGACATTTGTGGGTGAAAACCCTGGCACTTTGACAGGCTCAGACAAATATCCCATGACATTTTATCTCGTTGCACTGCCACATTTGATGACAAGTTCATACAAGGGGCTTTTGTGGGCAGAAACAATGAGGGAGGCACACACAGCACAGGAAAATGGGTGGTGACCACCAAGGGCTGGAAAAAAAAAATTAAAAAAAAAAAGACTCTTTCAAAGGAAGGTCTTTGAAAACATTTGTTACACCCCACCCAGTTATTTTCACTACGATATCTCAGTACATAAAACAACATAGGAAAATAAACAGCCCATGTTTCAATAAGTTGCAGGTTTTCCAACCCCCAAAAAGAGTTCAGAAAGACACAAAAATGCAGAAATCACCAAACAGAGCCATGTAAGAGGTCTGCAAGCATTAACTGAAACCTCCTCCACCATCTTTCTTCTCTCGTGCTTTCATCTCCAGGCTCTCTATGTAAGCTGACTCAGACATCTTTATTTCCAGAGTAATCAAAAAAGTTAGAAGTGTATTGGCTGATAAATAAATGACAGTATTTATAGGGATCATAAAATAGATTGCCACAATTTTTTAAATTGCTATATAAGTGAATGGCCCTCCACAATGCATTTCAGCTGTGACTTTAGTTTTTTTGTTTGTTTGCTAATTGTACCAATCAAAACACAAACTAGAGCTAAAAATATATGTAAGATGAAATGGCTGCAAGACAGAAAAGGAACAATAAAGCCAAAGCATAATGAAATGTGTCTCTGAAGAGGGCAGTTGAAGACTGGGGGCCTGTCTTTGAAGCATGGAGGCCACGCTCTCCCGGCTTGTCTCCATCACAGTCAGCAAGGTTCCCAAGAGAGCAAAGATCGAGCCGCTGAACCGCAGCCTTGGGACACAGACAGAGCTCCTTCTGAGGCTTAGGGCTGCTCTGTGGTGATGACTCCATGGTTCCCTTACTCCCAAGCTCAGGGTACAAAGACAGCAGAGCATATAACAAAGGGAATTTGGGCGTTTGGTGACACCTTGTCCCTGCATTGGATGCTCTGAGGACTGCAGTGGTGGCACACACCAGCCCAGAATGGAAGTGTTTTGTGTACTTTAGATAATGCTCAAAGCACTCATAAAGATTACTTTGCACTGCTGCCTATTAATAAGCCATGCCTTGTCTTTCTGAAGTGCCAAATCTCCTAATCATAAAGGTAAGAAAACAGCTCTTGCAGTAAAATCTTTATGAAATTATGCTGACCCTTCTTTACTTTTTGGACCTTCATTGTTTTAATATGTGCTTGATTGTGATGGAAATTAATTGTTTTTCCCTCTATTTCTTGGTGTCTTGTAGCAATTCACAGTAGGAAGATGGATGTCTAGAAAGACAGTTTAAACAGCCATTCTTTGCCAAGCAGGGAATAATAATTTTTGAGAATAACAATACAGAGGCTCTAATTTTGATCATCCCATGTAACACAGTTTCCTCCATTTCCTGCAACAACAGTCAAGTGCAGATCCCCCAGAGCCAGGCTACATTTTCTGCCCTCTGGGGTGTGAGTTTTGTCTGTCCAAACACCCTGGGACAGAGCTCATTCTTAGTGCCTGCTTTCTTTTCAGGGGGCTGTTATTTTGTAAAATAGCAATTTATTTGTCTGTGTCCTCTTAATTAAGTCATCAGGTAAACTGGAATCATTATAACTTCTCAAGCTGTGATTTTGATCTCTCATTAGTATTCAAGTCTGTCACTAGTTTAAGTCAATAAAAACCAAAGATTAATAGTTTAAACTGGAGTAAATGGTATTCTCTTACTGTGAGGGAAAGGGATTAAACCAAAGGGTCAGGCTACTTCAGCTACCTGGCCAGAAAACCAGTAGCCACTGATTTTCTTTTCTTCTTTTCAAAGCAAAGTTAGGCAATTCCTCTGCACTTAGAGCTAAAATAGAGGCTGGAATGATGTAACTTGAAGGCAATCAGTGCTTTCCCCGTGCACCCCACTACACACGCTTTCAGCTCCTGGCAAAGCCTCCTTTGGCTTCTTTCAAAGACCTGAGGTGCTTGCTTGGTGCTGACCTGCTTCTCAGCACCCATTCCCGGAGGGACATCGAAACTGGGCTACTTAAAGAAGGAACAATTGTGGCCTCTCCACACTCAACTGCAGTATTTCAAATATTTTAAAAATTAAGGCTTGGTTCTGTCAGGAAATGGCCGCTAGCTCTTCTGATGCATCGCCCTCAATAATTACTCACTAAACATAAACTTTCAAAGGGAATTGATATAAGGGCAGCCTGTGTTGTAATACAAAGTAAATAACTAGATGCAGTCTTTCTCTTTCAGTGTGTGTTTTCTTGTTTCCTTTCCTACTACTGCCTACTAAATCCTTAAACTTCTATGTATCTACAATCAAAGGATGTTTATGCTAGACAAAAATAAAAGATGATGATAAATGTGAAGCAGCAAAGCTAGGAAGCATTCAGTGTCTATGAAAAGGTAAATTCACATAGCCACATTTCTTCTTATGTTTTTCAGTCTTCCTTCAGAATTAACATTATTTTGCCATTATTCCCGCTGGACCCAGAAGAGAAGCTAGACTTTTTTGTTTCATTTGAAACAGTTGACAATAGTCAGTTTACTTAACTAGTATCACCTTATAACCAGCAAGCCTTGGACATCTATCAGCACTTTGCATCTGTCAGGGTGTGGTACCTCAATATTGCACTATTTTGATTCTAACAGTTTAACAACCAAATTTCTGACAAGCAAACCCAAGATACACACACTGAAATGCATGCAGCTGTATCACTACAAGCATCAGGGGGTCACAAGAGTCACACAAAAAAGAGGGTACTTCCCAAGTCAGGGGCTCTCATCCATTTGGAGCTGTCTCAATAACTACCAAGACTATTTTGTAAACATACCTTGTGCCTCCTTACAGCAGTTCTTGGAAAATGCAATTTTTATTCTTCTTGTCCTTTCTTAAATTAAATAACTGAAATTAACTGAACTGCACAATTGTTCCAAATGTTAAGAGAAGCAGAAAGGGGAAAGAAAAAAGTAAACATTAAAAGTAGGAAAAAACAAAAAGCAGCTGTACTCACTGTCAAAACGGATAACTTTGTTATTAGAAAACACAAGTACAGAAGTCAAAAGATGAGGTATACTGAGAAACTCTCACACCACACCACTACCCCAAACGTGGTGTTGGAGAAAGATGAGGCAGGAGCAGAGGGAGCATCAATGTCCCCATGCTGGTGCAGGCCAAATTCAAAAGGGAACACAGCTTCTTGCCTTAAACTATGCTTTTGAATTTTGTTAGCTGCATTTGTACAAAAGATGCTGCTGTGGCCAAAAGTAGTTACAAAAAGATTTTTATCCCCTTCATAGACAGAGGGGTTAAAGAGAGAAAGTCCTGTCATACATAATGTGAATAAATATTTAACTCTTACTGGAACAGCCTTATGCTACTGTGAAATACATTTAAGACCAAGAAACATTTATAATGCAATGAATATGGAAAACAACACTAATAAAAAATATGGCATAGCACACCTAATGAGTCAATTTAAATTGTACAAAAGTTATTTAACTTGGTTTAACATAGATTTTATTCAACATAAAATACACTTCACATGAATCCTATTCATTTTATTCTCAATTTTTTAGTAAAATCCTATTCAAGATTGTACGTAACAATCACAATATCAACTTCTCCCCCCTGTGCCTCTCCCTTCCCCCCACCATGTTTGTTATAATTTCCCCACACAGATAATGGACTTGCACCAATTCCTGTTGATCCTCCCACTAGTCTGTCAAAGAAAACTTGAAAACATTGGAAAAAAAAATCTCCAAGGACTCTAAAAGAACAACTGTAATTAGCAGAACAAACCCACATGGATGAAGACTTCAAGCACCTAGAGGGGTGCAGTATCTCAGATCACTGACTAAGATTCAAATAAGGAATTTTCATGAATGATAGCAAATAAAGATTGTTGCTTTCCAATAAGTCTTTACAATATCTGAAAAGAGGTTATTTAGCTCTACCCAGCAAAAGCTGGATGAACACTTTCTGCAAGCACAGGATGTCAAACTGACCCACAGTGTGTTAAGAACCAGGAAAATTCACTGCTGTATTTTTGGTTAAGCTCCAACTCAAGAGTGGAGTTAGGGTGTAGGTCTGTGCTTCTGTACATGTGTGGATTTTATTCTCTATGATTATAGACTGTTCTATTAAAATCCAGAATGAAGACATTTCCCCTGACCTCTGGCTCACTGACAGCTCTGGGAGAAAGATGAGTGACGTCAAATCTCATCAGCCCCGAAAGCAAGAATGCCAACAACCTGTCTAACCTGTAGATCATGAGGCTGCTGAATTTGCTTGAATTAATATCATTTGAAGCTGAGCATTTACTTACAAGAACAACTCCATCAAATTGAGCAACTTTCAGGGATGGAGAACTAACCCATAATAACATTTAGTAGGTTGCTCTACTGGTCAGTCACCTTCACTGTCAAAATATTTGCACAGATTTTATTTTCCCTCCATAAGAATTAATTTCTTACTGCCTATTTTTATAGGTCTGAAGTTATTTTGGGCACGCAGGTGTGTTCACCCACTACCACTTTCAGTCTGTGTTTCATATTCTGAAAAAGCTCCCAAACAGTAGGTCTTTGCATCACTAATATGCTCTTTGCAGAAACAGGGTACAAATTCAAACCAAACATTTAACACGAGAGAACTCCAGGCTGAGCAGGAAAGAATGCAGAATTACAAACTGGAATCTGGCCAGAAGGGAGAGGAAAGACAGAGAAACAAAGAAGATAAGCTATGAGGATTGGAGAGAAATAAAACCTCACACAAACACTCCCACCCCTGCCCCAGTTCTCAGAAAATAGTGTTTGCATCTCCATTTCTCCTTCTGCCTGGTATGTACCAGCCACAGCAAGCTGTTACTTAGGTGCTGTAGAATTGCACTGTTCACCAGGACTCCCCATCACACAGCTTGGCCAGGCACACACACCTCCACAGAGGGGTTGCTCTGGACAGTGCAGAGACCAAAGCATGGCCACGGGCAGAGGCTGCAGAGCCTGTTGCTGAGACATCCCTCCAGCATTTATTTGCAGGCACGGGGCTGAATGCCATGGCACATCCTCTCTTTCCAGTCTGGGGTTGACTCACAACAGCTCTGCAAAGCCAGTCTCCAAACACATCTCTGCCTTGCTTTTGGGAGCTGCAGCCGTTTAAATTATCACCTTTAAAATTAAATTCCTTGCTTCCTCATTTTACCATTTAAACCAAAACAGCCACAAAATGACTGGGAAAAACTCCCTCATGGGGGGATTGGGTGTCCCATGACTGACCCAAAAGACTCCAGATCAGAGAAGGGATTCAGAACCCACAAACAAACAGGGAATGCAACACACAAAGGACAAAACCCATCTGAAACTCCATGCAGACAGTGGCACGTGAGGGCAAAGGAAGGGTCCTGGACAAAGGCAAAGTCTCCCCTCCCTAAGCCCCCCTATGGGATCACACCACAACTGTCTGTGGGACCAATTCTCACCTCACCACAGGAATTTCAGTGGAGCTATCCTGACTTGTATGGATGGGAGATCAGAACACTGCTCTAAAGTAAGTTTAATTTTATGTTATTTTGACTTGTGTCAATGCCAACAAACACAATGTACCTTGCTCCCAGTGTCTCCTGGGACATGTCACACTTGTTTCAGCAGGGCAGCTACAGGAGGTGCTGTAGGTTTAGCATGGATAGGCGCATCCACATTTTTGCATCAGCTGTTACTTGACTATCAAGAGAGAAGAATAAAGATTTTTAAAAGAAAGTGGGTAGAAACAATAGTTGTGGGGGAAGTTAAACAAAACAAGGGTTCTGCATGGAAAAAGTAACTATTTCTACAAGTCTATTACAAAACAACCCCAACTAAAACAATGGAAGTTTCACATAATTCCATAGGCCAAGAAAGAATGAATGTCAAGCCAGTCTGTGATACAGAATTTCCAATGTCTTAATACAATTATAGTCATTACAAAAAAATGAATAAAATTATTCTGGAGCATTTGAAATGGATACCACTTTAAGAAAAACAAGAAAGGCCACTAACAGAACTTCATCAATGATATTCTCTACCACAAAGAGGCCTGAAGCATGGCGAGAACTGGAACCCAGATTTTTATCCAACCATCTCTGGAGGAAGTAGATAACATAATTCAAAAAATGGGAGAAAGATTTGGGAGTGCTGTCAGCAGAATTAGGGAGAGGAAAGGGAAAGCAGACAACCAAAAAAAAAATCTCATGGGTGTAGAAAGACTTCAAGAGCATGGAAAATATTTTCAAGTGCAGACCTAGAATTAGATAAAGAAATAAGTGGAGAACTTTTCACCCTAAGTGTCTTGCTTCACACAGTGTAAAAAGTGCAAGTGTGGCTGAAATACAGGAACATCTGGACTCTGTTAAGTCCCAGTTATGCAAGCACTGATCATCTTAATTAACCAAGCTTTGAGAACAGTCAGAAGGACAAAGATTATTTCTGTTGAACGCCATAAATAGCACTTCTCAGAACAAAAGGGCCCATCCTGCCCAGTAGATTAATCAGCCCGTGGTACCAAGACTTAGTAGATCAGACATGGTCTTAAAGAAGGAACCACTTTTCTTCTTTGCAGTATCCTTATGGGGATGAGAAGATACTGCATAAAAACTTTATAGAAAGAATAAAAATACCCCTTCTATTACACAGTACCTTCATATAAACTTACATGCCTACAACTCTGCGGTTACAACTCAGTCCTCAAAAAAATTAACAATATCTGGAGTAAACCTTACATCAGGATCTATTTTCTGTTTGCTTAAATATTTTTCTGATGCTGCTGTCTACTAATTTGCACCATCCTCACCCCTGTGAGGAATCCATATTAGCACCTGCATATTCAAAATCTCTCCCTGCCCTTCTCAGAAAGGTACATGCTCTCCTAATGAGAGCAACTGTCCCTTGAAGCAGATAGTTTAATCCAGTGAAAAGCCTTTTGCACTGTCCTTTCCCATGTTGGCCTGAATAAAGTTCCTTTCATGGCTGTCTGTCCAAACATTTCAGGTCTTACAGGCTTTATCACCAAGACTGTTCATGTACAATACCTAAAGAGGCTGATTTTCTAGTGTGCTTCTGACACATCACAGGCCTCCTAGGAGGTGCTGAGCACTTTCACCCTCCTCCCTGAAGATGGACAGAAAGCTCAAACAAGAGCTTAGTCTAAAATCAAGAACTGTCAGGATTTAATTCTGCAGTAGTGTGCACCTCCATATGTCATTTACACTGATTTTTCAGACACCACTTTCCTAAAGCTCTGAGTGTTTAATGATGCTGTTTTCAGTGGTATTTCTCTCTGTCAGGGAATAGGGGACCATATTCTGCAGTGAAATTGTCCAATCAAATACTTACAATATCATAGATACGTATGTAAATATGACAAATAGCAGAGCTTCCCCTACCTCTGCTTGTATGCTGGCATTCACACTCTGGACACTGTTTCTAAGCAAGCATCAGTTTTTCTGCTCCTTTGTTATCTCTTACATAAACCATGGTGCCAACACACTACCGTGCTTTGTTATCCAGCTGTGGTGATACAGCTTTTGATGTTACTCATCAGTCTAACTTCACTGAAGTTGTGTTTAACACACCAAGAACAGCCCCAGCTTGTGCATCACATTCTACCTGTTAAAAGCCAGAACAAGGCTGCTACTCTACACCAGCAAGAAAACCTCTGACACTGTTTGCAGGTCACTGACATAAATGTGGGTTTCTATCACTAAGCTAAAGTTTAAGCTTTCTTCCAATATGGCATTATTATTACATTATATTGATATCTAATTATTATGCCATTAAATACATCTTTGAAGACAGCTTTCAAGCATTTGAACAGTGCTGCAAAAGAAGAACTTAATTATCTGCTCTGCAACAAACACATTTTTAATAGCACACTTTTTTTTTCTAAACACTTTGAAGCTGCAGAGGGAATAAAGCAGGAGATGCAGAATGGACATAATACAGAAGCAAAGCCCAAAGTATGATAACGTTATAAATTGATAGAAACAGAGGTCAGCCACAACAAATAGTAAAGCACATCAGAATAATACAGACCCATATCACCTACAAGATTAACACAAAGGTTTTTGTCAGATAAAAGCACTTTGGGAAGAATACATGTGATATTTTCACATACATTACACAAGTGCAGACACAAAAAGCAAGATATTAATGCACAATCAAATACTAAAACTCTAACAGCTTGCATATTGTGCCCATAAGGAGTTGGCCAGCCAGCAGCATACTGTGCTCCACCTCACACTGCAGACACACACATCAGAGGTTTCCCAGCTTTCGAGGTGTCCTTGTCTAGTTTTGGGGGGCAAGGAGAGGGTGTTCATGTGCCTTCCTAGATTCCTTGGGCCAGCAAGCTGTGGGCTTCCCCAGGCACTGCAGAAGCAGAGCAGAACATCACTGGCAGCAGGTGCTGCAGGAGTGCTGGAGTAAGGGCAGGTTTTTGAAGGATGGTCAGAGGCAAATAATTTAGGAATGTGAGAGGGTAACTGTCCTTGACATTTGCAAGCTGGCATTGGGCTGCCCAGCAGCACCCAGCCTGCAAACACAGAATACTTGTAGGTACTGCAGCTACAGTTTAGCAGTTGGTCTGTATTTAGTCATTTGCAACTGAATGGCTTTAAATAAATACTTCTGTGAATTACAAATGTACCAATGAGCATGTCCAGCTCTGACATGACACAGATCATCCGCCAAGTACCCTATGGCTAACGTTTTACCCTGGACACTGGTTTTCTGTCATAAAAGTAATCTGAATTCCAAGCTTTTAAAAAAATGATGACTCAATTTCAAGAGGGATAAGGCTGGTTTATAAGGAAATTATAAGTTTTAAATGCTTGTGCATGTGTGTGTACATTTACATTTGTAAACATTAGAATCATTGTGCACATGCACAAACACACTGGGCTCAGAAGTCTGTACACTTGCCTTCCCATTTCTAAGTGTTTTGCGCAACTGTGTCATGACCTCAAACTCCTCTTACAGCAAAAAATTAATGATTTTTTTATTTTAAAATAAATTAAAAGATGCAGTTATAAAGACAGACAGAAAGCATGAGTCTCACCTAAATAGACTCCAAGAACTAAGGCTTTCACAGTAAATATTGTATAACTCATGAGAAGTTTACAAGAGTTACCAGCACTGCAGTGAGATAAACCATTTTCTCAGTTTTTGTACCTCAAGTTTTTGTTCCTCAAGTTGGGATGGATTAAAAAAAATATAAATACTTGCACTTCAAGCTCTGTACATGGTTTCACTTAGCAATACTGTAGTATAGAAAAAGAGGGGGGAAATAAACAGGAGTTACACCTCAGGAAGTTACCCCTGTGAGGATTTAGCATACCCATAATTTTATTGCTCAACACTGCTCCTGAAAAGGCCCTCGTGTGGAAAGGGGGAGAAGACAAAAAGCAGAGGACAGAAGTAGGTTACAAGCACTAGCAAACATTATCCATTTAAACTGCTAATGGCAAGCTCTGCTGTTATATTTTTGTCATTGCTTTTCTGCAAATTACTTCTATCGGTGATAATTTAGCTTTTATTTCATTATCTGTCACAGCAGACTAAAGGAAAACAGATTTGTTTTACAGCAGCTCCAGCACTGGCTCTGTTCATTAACACTGACAGACAAAGGCAAATTAAAGCTTTTACACTACATTTTCAGCAAGTGTGGCACTGAAACCTCTGCATCTAACCAGTATGTTTCTAAAGAACACAGTGCATGGTAAGGCTTTTATTCTCTACACAGTTAATGGCAGCTTCTGTGTTTTCACATCTCAACTTTCCCCCCATCCAGTTCTATCTGCATCCAAAAACACCTCAGGTGTTTTCACTTGAGGAGAGTCAGTATTTTAAAGAAGAAAACGACTACATTTCAGTCAGCTGAAAAGTGAAATAGCACTTTCCTTCCTTCCAGTTTTCTTGAGACCACAAAACCACAGAGTGGTGTTTGATTAAAATATTAAATATGCATAAAGAGCCCTGGGAGGAGGTTCTGTTGTGCCAGTGCTCCTCTTCAGCCTTTTTTTCAGGCATGTTTTCAGCTATTCTACTTCAGTAGAGGTAAACAGATTGCTTTATGACTTTAATCTAAAATATTAAACTTATTTATAGAAGCTAATGTAACTACACAGCTGTTCTGGGCAAATGGTGGCCTTTCCATTTAAATGGCAGGATAATAGCTTTGATTGCAAACAGTTTTGCAAGAAAAACAACAAAATATTACCAACTGCTCTAAAGCTGCAAGTAATAGTATTTAGTAACAGCCATTTTAGTAAGTAACAAAGTAACTTCTATTCTTTAATGACATATCCTTTCACCTTTACTTACAAAAAAGCCCTATTAGCAAAACAGAATTTTGAAGTCTGAAGTGACAGATACTCTGCTTGCGTTAAATAGTAGAACCACCAGTTCTACTATTTAAAAAAAAAAATTTCTAGATATTTTTGATAGTACTAATTTGTGATATACAGACTACATAAAAGAGTTCTTTCTCAAAGGCAAGAAATAATGTCATTACCGGTTATGCAGTCTTACACTGCTACTACAACTCAAGCATAAACATGTATTAACATATAATGCAAAAGTAAAAGTTAGTTTCAAAGTATTTTCAAGGAAGAATATTCTACTTTGTAAAGGCAAAATTAATAGTTCTGCTACCATAATTGCTTTAATGACTATTCAGTTTTGTTACAAATTATCCACTGATACTGTCAAATGACATTTTCTAACAAAAAAAAGTATTTCTTAGAATAAGTTTTCTAAAAGCTCAAGATAAATGTAGTTTAGTTTTTGTGTCCTTTCATCAATCATTACATTACCAATTACAAACAAATTTTACTGCAGGGGCAGGTCACAACGATGGAAATAGATAAATATTAAAGCACATGTAAATTTGGAACAGCAAGAAAATTCCTGGACTACCACCAAGGCAATTTCAAAGCACAAACATGAATATAATTTAATCATTTCCTTACAAGCAGGCTTGGCTACAGGACTCCAAAGCAATGATCAAAATGAAGTCCCAGAGAATGTATTTTAAGGACTTTTACTGAGATGAACATGGTAGTTGAATAATTTTAACCAGCTTTCCACAGATGAGTCTAAATCAGGCTCTTAGAATTCTTCCCTGTCATAATCCACTCAGAGGTCAAAGGCTGAAGCTTTCCCAGAGGTTCACCGGGTACCACAAACATTGAAATTCCCCAAATTCAGTTTATATGCAATAGCAAAAGTGTTGTGTCCATTTACAGCCCGTATAGTCCCATTAGTTTTGAACAGAGCATAAGCAGGGCAGGCAAATGAGATTTTGGGTTAGTTTTTACATGTGCCTGCAGAAGTTTGTGTCTGCAAACTCAGACAATTTATTATAAATACATTTTTCTAATGTATGAAAATGATCAGTGATCTATCATTAGCTACCAAAGGACTTGGGGGTGCTGACATTCTTTTTGTTTGTTTGTTTGGAGCAGTGGTCCAACGAATACGTTGAGTAATGTGAGATTGTGAGCTCTACACCCTGGACTGGAGGAGCGAGTTCAGCAGCCCACAGCCAACCCGGGGAATCCTGGGGACACAGCTGGGGGGAGCTCAGCCACTCTGCCACAGCTTTCACTCACTCCAGTAGCTCCCTGGATGCTGTTCCATGTCTGTATTTATCTTAAACAAGAACAGAACACTGTGAGGAGAGAGGGCTGCTGAATGAGTGTGCTGAACTCTCTAGGAAATCATTGTTCCCACTGCAGTTAGGTCTTGTTCTTCTAAAATGGTCTCAAATAATCCATTAAAAACAAACAAAACAAAAATGAACAAACAAACAAACACACACTCAGAAGAAGCCAATTTCAAAGCCTTGAATTTTTTGAAACACTGAAAAATTACAAGAGTCAATACACTAGAGAACGTCCCAGAAGTGCTACCAGCAGGACCAAAAAGGCAAAGAGAAGCTGTGGAGTTTCTCGAGACATCGTTATCATCAGCAGACTCAATTTAAGGAGATTTTTCTGCCCCGAGCTGTTCATACAGCACTGGGGAAGAACAAAGGACATTAATTATGCCGTTGCACGTACTGCACAGTCCAGCCAGGATCAGTGAAGAGTCGGAGGCCTGAGGATGCAAGTCTCTTGCCTGCTATGGGTGTGCAGGTGCTGCAGAAGCCACCATCAAACACTCGCAGGTTCAAGTCTTCACAACATGATGCCCATCAGTATTTAGCTCCAGTTTTTGTGAATACAGTGTGTAGCAGTAAGCCTATCCTTTTCACACTCAGGTGATCTTTGACATTACTGTGCCCTACAAATATCCACGACTTGTTTGGCACATGATGAGGTTTTAAAAACAAGAAGGGCATTTATAATTATGGTTTTGCTTTGTATATAAGTAGTAGTAACCACAAAATATATTTAAGACTATTTGCTGTATATGCAATTTTATCGAGCACATAAACATCCCTCTAGTCTGTCAGAGCCTCACTCCTCCTCCTGCAAAACCTCACAAGTCTGCATCACAGACTTTACACTTTCCAAGTAGAATCTCAGCATCAACCTATGCTAAATGCCCTGAGCTCCTCAGGAAAGTCAGCCTACAGGAACCAAATGCAAATTGCTGCTCTCCATACACCAGCTACAGTCCTGAGGACCTTGTTATTAAATCATTAACCTTCACCTTTCATTTTACCTGTGTTTCCAGCACTGAAATGTTGCTAGAAATAGACTCTGTTTATGTCCCCATGCTGCAACAATTTGCTACCAAAGATTTGACTCCACTGATTGAACAATGAGAAACAAGTGACAGCACCAATATTGAAGCAAGGAGAAAGCAGTTCAGTAACTACTGCAAAAATCAATAACAGGGTCCCCATAATCCTTGCAAAAATCTGTTTGTCATGATTGTTAGTCAGTCCCTAACAGAAGGCCTTCACAGAGCTCCAAGTGCTGTTTCCCTGCCTTCCAAGGCTGTAACTCTGCACCCTGTGGTGCTCTGGTTTACCAGGAGATACTGCTAGCCATGGCTAGTACCTTTAACTCCTGTAATCCCCAGTGTTAGGCCAAGGCCAGAGTTGTGCTAAGGCTGCATTAAATGTGCTCTGCTTGGAAATAGAATGCATGTCATTTGGAGAAAAGGTGGGATAATTGGCATGGAATAATTATGGTTGCTTGTAGCAAATGTTTATTTTTCCCAGGAAACAAATGAAACAGAAGCAATAAAAAGTCTTAACTTTGAAGAGCTCTTATTGACCAAACCATCAGACTCATTTTGATCAGCAGATGCTTACAGTAGGACACAGAAAGCAGTGATGCTTTCCCAAAACGTTCTCCCAGCCTCCATGTGTTTGTTCACAGACCTCCTTGCCTGAGCACCATTCCCAAGAAAGCTGGCTCAGTCAAACCTCTGGTGGCTGCAGATGCTTCTGATGACTGAAGACTAGCAAAACGAAAACAAAAAACCAAACCCAAAACACAAGTCTCAGCAAAAACCTTTGAAAACTACATGCTGTGGTAGGCCAGAATGCCACTGGAGAGCTGAAACTGCTCATCAGCTTTCTTCACAGCTCACAGTCTTGTCCTGCCAGCCTCCCATGCAGCAGGCAAACCTACAGCAGTCTCCTCAGGAGAAATTCATGCTGCTGAACAGGGTTCCCCATAAAGGGCAGAGCCCCCATGTCCCTTCCCAGCCCCCAGGTGCTGCATACACCATCTCCACCTAAAAGACAACCTCCCCAAGCCTGAAGGTGCACTAGCACCAGCAAAAGAAGAGAGGAGTTCTTGTGCTCTGTTAAAGCTCCCGTTACGTTTTTTTCTTTGTCTTTATTTTAGAAATATTCCCATCCTTACTTATTAAAGAAAACAGTTTTGTTTTGTTGTTATTATGAGGGGTTTTTTTTCTGTTTAGAGAAACTCAAGTGTGAAAACTGTAAGATACTGTTCTTTCTGGGAATTTTGTTGACATTTCAAAAAGATGCCATTTCATAGTATTTATTCCCCCTCCCAGCATAATTCCCTAACACTTCAAAAAATGCAAAGACCTATGCACCACAAGCAACAATAATATTTGTTCATTTATTGTTCCATTCTGTGAAGTCTGGCAGATCTGACAACCAAAGAGCTTTTCAGATGTCTAGTTTTTGTAGTATGGATAAGAATACACTTCTTCACCATAGTCTATGCTGGGGTTTAATGTTAATTTTACAGTTCTTTCACTTCACTTTTTCAAACTGCATACATTTAAGCTTTTTAAGCACAATTAAACATACAAATTTACTAACTGTTGTATTTAGACCTATCCTCTAAGAGGCTAAGTATACTGAGTTACTGCTTCAGACAGTAGGTTAAGCTGTTCCAAAACTCCTGAGGTTGTCTGTGCTTAGAGACTGGATTTAATAGTGTACAATAAAATTGTTATTACACACCTACTGCATTCCTTCCTGTGCACAGGTCCCTAATTACAGCATACAAGTCACGGTATTGCATGAGACACGGCATGTTCTGTGGTGACGTCACAAGGGTGGCTTTCCCTGCTGACGGACTACAGCCTCTGGGCAAGTTTCATTTGAAAAAATAATAAATTATGAGAATAAACTAAACTGAAAATCGGCAACTCTTTGTCAACTGCAATGCCCCTGTGAGGAGTACCCCAATGAAGTCAGGAGTTACGTCCCACTCGCCCCTGCACGACACCTCTGAAGAGGTTTACAGATGCCGCCTCCTTTGCCAGCTGCAGAATGCAGCTCATTAAAAAAGCTCTGCTGATCTTGGCACCGTAAGCACAGCCCCGTTTCTGGTGGTTTCAGTTAAGTCTTTACACAGGCTGTTCCCCAGATAAGAAGTTTATTCTCGGTCCTGTAAAAGCTCAGCCTGAGAAACACTTCAGCTTCAGGAAGGAGCAGCATGCTGGGCTGAAAACACCGGTGTGAGGCAGGCTGCTCCCCGCTGCTTTATCTGCGAGCACAGGCACCCCAGAGTGCGTATCTGCCACAGCTCTCCCGCACAGGACTGCGGTATCTCCCCCGCCCAGGGCTGAGTGACGGAGGCTGCTCTGCCCTCACAGAGATCTGTGGCCCTCCTCCCGTGCCAAGGCACATGCGGGCTAGCAATCGGCATCCTTAACACCCATCTCAAGGCCCGGCCATGTCCTCAGCCACACACGGGACACAGGGTGTTCTCCAGCTTCCAAAGCAGATTACTGCCTACAGCTACACGCTTGTTTACTTGACCGACATCCGCATTTAGACACACATACAACTGCAAACCCTGAGCTCTGTATGCAGACAGAACTCCCACTGAATGCATAGGGTATGTGTCTGCCTGGGCAACTGAGCATTAAACCCTTACATACATTTTCTGCAGTGCCCGTTTGCACATTTCTAAATAATCAAAGAAAACAGAGAAGGAGAAAAAAAGAAAGAAAACCAGGAATAACATGCCCATGTGACTGCTGACCTTGCTTTCACTCAGCTACATTTGGATTTGGAGAGCACATGTGCCTCTAACATTACTAACTAAAACTCAGCCCCATCTATTTTGAACAAGAGTTTGTATACCTCATTCTTCTATATGCAGAGTAAATTCCCAGCTCTGTGATTTTATAAATCATTAAAAAAAAAAAGTTTTATAACTGCTCAGATTATTTACAAAGGAGGAACAAACACTTTTTAAAAGAGAGAGACCTTTGGGTCCTAGCAGTCTTCTCTAACTGCCTCCATTTAGAGGATAAATCCTCTTTTACTGACTGAACTATGTTCTTCAGCTGACTAAGCAATGCTCAACCCAACACAAGTAATTTTTACACTCCTTCCTTAAACTTAGGGCCAACCCAGCTTCAGTCTACTTCTAATGTGCAATTCCTATTTGTACAGTTTTGCCCAGGACTGCAAACCCATCAGTGAAAAGCAAGCTCAGTACTGCCAAATAAAGCAGCTTCTCCATGACTGGCAAAAACATGTTGAGGTGAACCTGGTTTATTTGGCATCCAAGCTGCTAGAACTGTGCAGTCAAGTTGTACTAGGATCTCTACCTTTGCATCCATCTCCCAGAAATGCAGTATATTGAATTACAGGTTCCCCAGAAGTGTTGTGTAAGTGTTGGTATTCACAGTACTGTAAAATGGTCTGTTAGATGTCAGTGCTATTGCTGCTGTATCACTTAGACAGGTCTCCAAGTGTTATGTTAGCTAGACAATAGTCATTAAAATGTTGATCCTAAGAGTACAAGGAAATAAACCACTTCTAAATGACCAGAAAAACTGCCTCATTAAACAGTAAAAGTGTATTTTCCATTAAATCAATCAGATTAATGGAGAGTGTTGCAAGAAGTCATGTATAGGCTGCATGAACTGTTCGATGTCAAAGTTACTATGACAACTGGATGACCTGGATTCATGGAACAGATGACGCTATGAGACGAGTTAAACAAAACCTTGCATAACAGTGATGACCAAATAAAATCTAATGCTTTTCCTCAAAATGATTCTTCTGTTTCTTCACAGAAGATAGCATTTAACTGGAAGATCATGCAAGATCTGAGAACTGTAACACACAAATCAGTAGAGTGTACTGAGTAAGTTTACAAACACACTGAAGTGACTATTTCGTAATCTCTACTCTTCAGCTTCTCAAAACCATGCCAGGAACAGGGCTGCCAATGAACACGAGTAACAGTTCAAAAGCTGCATTTAAAAGGGGGTCCTAGAAATTGTGATATTGGACAAGTGTCTTTCTGAAAATGAGGTACTGACAAAACTCTGCAATTCCCTGCAGTATTCTGTGTATATTTTCAAATTGATATTTTCAGTATAAAGGCAGTTACATGGCACAAACTACTATGAAATTCACCTTCAAAACATACATATGTATAACAGATTGACAAATATTAGGGGTTGGAAGGGACCTAGAAGATCATCTAGTCCAACCCCCCTGCCTGAGCAGGATCACCTAGACCAAGTCACCCTGGTTAATAAATTGTAAATGTTAATAAATATACTTGCTTCTACAGTAATTCAAAATTAATGTCTATTTTAACAGCAGAAAACTGCAGAAACAACTTGTGTGGAAGCATTCAGCAGAATGAAAAGACTATTTTCTTAAATGCCTCGACTTGCCATCCTCGCTTTTAAATTAATACTCCACGTGTTTTCAAGGCAAATGTAAGGACTTTTAGTGAATGGCTGCTAGCAACAAGGAAAATGTCAATGCTCAGAGAAACGTGCTGATTCAGCAACACACCAGCAGCGATCTGCCCCCCAATTAACACCTCTATGTGTTACAGAGGTGAAAGGGCAGCAGTGCATCTTTCCAAGGTGTGGTCAGTCCGAAGCATCACTCTTCTCTCTCCAGGAGGCCGTGGCTGTCGATGCCACTGCCATTGCCTTCAGCCAGCTCGGCGCTGCTGCTCCCGCCACCGACACGGCCCAGCCGCACGTTTGCAGCACCGCGCTTTTAAAAAGTCAGCTGCACAAACTGGGCAGTGACCAGATCAAGCCGCAGTTATACAAGAGGCAAGGAAATATTATGCAAGCCCACAGGAAGCCAGAGGAGACAGCATTCTGGGCAGGCCTGGCAAGGAGTCTGTGTGAACTGCAGCTAACAAGCAAAGCTCGGTCATTGGCGCCAAATTCAGCAGAGAACATTCCCAGTGCTGCAAGGATAACACTCCCCGTGCTTTGCCAGTGGGCTGCATTCCAGGACGCCATGTACCTGATGAAATACAGATAAACCCAGGTCTTATTTTTTGCCAAGTCTTCACTTATTTTTAAAATTCGGAATGTATTTTTGTCCGACGTTTGTTAGAAGTGGCAAACGGTTTGTTTTCATGGCTTTACTAACAGACCACTTGTTCTTACGCTCCCTGCAATTTCCACTACAGTAAGTGACCTACAAAGAAAACATGTGGCAGAAGCCTCATTTTTTCCATGCATCTTGCCTATCTCTACCTCAAGGCGCTCTGCTAATAGGATATGTGAGGGGGTAAGGATTCCTTTTCCCTTTGCATTTTGGAATGACCACTGCAAGCAGATCTGGCACAAAATGATGACACCCACCTTGTACACAACTATACTATTTTAATCATCTTCCATGCAGAAAGTAATTGTGGGTTGGCTTTTTTTTTTTCATTTTTGAGAACTACCTCATCCAGGTCCTACTTGAAGAGGACAGCCATTAAAATGCAGCAAACTGTTTCCAAAATGGCTGAAAAACATGCCTTAGTATGGCAAACTTTCATCATCCAGCAACACATGAGTTCAGAGAAGTTTTATACTTTGTTCTAGAACTCACCTTTAAAGCATCAATGATATAAGGCTGGAGGTGGGAATCCATTTTGAGGTTCACACACACGCTGCCAAATAAGAGCAGAGCATGCAGTCTTACACAACAAAAACAATTACCAATTGTGATGCGTGTAGACAAAGCATTCTCAAGAGAATCTATTTCATGTTTGTAATCGCCCTCAAAAAACACACAATAGTGCTCTCCTTCCAGCAAATACACAATACAAACAGTAGCACTGCCTCAACAGGGGGAAGTGATTCTGAGAAGTATAATAGATCTCCAGTAGACACTGCCAACTGCCAACGCCAATGAACCAATTTCGAGTTTTCATCTTTACCATCACTTAAGGGAACAACAGCCTTACGCAACTCTTAACAAGAGACACCCATCTTCCCCACGGTTCACACACAAAACACTTCCCATAACCTGCAGCTTTTGCAAAAATAATTACACAAAGGAAAGTGAAAATGTTGATGGTGACAATGTCTTCGTTGTTACTGCTGGGGTAACAATGCCCAGTATTAATCATGAACGCAACCACCACCAAAAGCACACACAGTTGGGTTTCTCCAACCAAGATACACCTTTCTACAGCTGGATCCACAGTTACAGCTGCTCAGAAGTGCAGTTGTTTCTCCAGTTGGAGACAGCAATTCCTGTTCAGCTGCAATTCTCAGGGCCTGAGTCCAGCACACAGTAGTGGTTGTAATGCAGCCAGTCTAAAACCTCTTGCAGTATCAAATGTTAGTGTTAATCCTAGCCGCTCAGCAGTTTCTTCACCCAAACCCTGCAATGTCTAACTACACTGAAACACTCGAAGTGCCCAGAGTAAAGAAAAACATTTTATCTACATCTATTTCTACCAAACAATAAGAAGAATATCTCACAGTAAGTTTTTAAAACACCACAAGGGTTAACCATTGAGCCACACTACAGAAGCAACAAGCTGCTTGTGAGAACAAGGGCACTAGGAAAATCACATTTCTCCAGGCTCTGCAGACTCCTGGTGGACCCTGGTTCCTGTGATGCAGCAAGCTGCAAGTGTGAAGCTGGATGCAGTCACTGTGCCTAAGGGAGCACCTGGGGCTTCTTCAGCCATGGAAGTCTGGTCTCTACCAGGGAATGTACTTATGGTGAAGCATTTTGCTGAAGTTAATTCAATTCTGGTTCTGAACATCTATTCACAGGAATTTAATATCCTCTTTCAGGAATGGAAACAGAGACACACTGTAACAGTATAAGCCTTTATTCTCTAAGAATACAAGCTAGAAGAGGATAGCTCTTCTAATCACTGTCTCATCTTCTATTAAAAATAAATCTTCTATTAAAATTTCTTTTGATGATTGCATTTTCCAGTAAGTTTACTCAGCCAAAATCCTTCTTCAAACTTACTGTATGCAATTCCTAGTCAGCTACAACAAGTTACAGTACCTACCATCACAAGCAATAAAGCATTTATTTTCTCAGGAGTGGAGGGGAAGATGGCTTGATTCTGTGTATATTATATATACATTATTATTATATATATATATGTATATTATATATATATAATGTGTAAAATAATAATTTCATATTCCACAGATTTACTGTATGTCCTACAACCCCTGGTATGTGAGCAAACCAAACACTTTAAAGACAGAGCACACAAAAATNGGTGACAATGTCTTCGTTGTTACTGCTGGGGTAACAATGCCCAGTATTAATCATGAACGCAACCACCACCAAAAGCACACACAGTTGGGTTTCTCCAACCAAGATACACCTTTCTACAGCTGGATCCACAGTTACAGCTGCTCAGAAGTGCAGTTGTTTCTCCAGTTGGAGACAGCAATTCCTGTTCAGCTGCAATTCTCAGGGCCTGAGTCCAGCACACAGTAGTGGTTGTAATGCAGCCAGTCTAAAACCTCTTGCAGTATCAAATGTTAGTGTTAATCCTAGCCGCTCAGCAGTTTCTTCACCCAAACCCTGCAATGTCTAACTACACTGAAACACTCGAAGTGCCCAGAGTAAAGAAAAACATTTTATCTACATCTATTTCTACCAAACAATAAGAAGAATATCTCACAGTAAGTTTTTAAAACACCACAAGGGTTAACCATTGAGCCACACTACAGAAGCAACAAGCTGCTTGTGAGAACAAGGGCACTAGGAAAATCACATTTCTCCAGGCTCTGCAGACTCCTGGTGGACCCTGGTTCCTGTGATGCAGCAAGCTGCAAGTGTGAAGCTGGATGCAGTCACTGTGCCTAAGGGAGCACCTGGGGCTTCTTCAGCCATGGAAGTCTGGTCTCTACCAGGGAATGTACTTATGGTGAAGCATTTTGCTGAAGTTAATTCAATTCTGGTTCTGAACATCTATTCACAGGAATTTAATATCCTCTTTCAGGAATGGAAACAGAGACACACTGTAACAGTATAAGCCTTTATTCTCTAAGAATACAAGCTAGAAGAGGATAGCTCTTCTAATCACTGTCTCATCTTCTATTAAAAATAAATCTTCTATTAAAATTTCTTTTGATGATTGCATTTTCCAGTAAGTTTACTCAGCCAAAATCCTTCTTCAAACTTACTGTATGCAATTCCTAGTCAGCTACAACAAGTTACAGTACCTACCATCACAAGCAATAAAGCATTTATTTTCTCAGGAGTGGAGGGGAAGATGGCTTGATTCTGTGTATATTATATATACATTATTATTATATATATATATGTATATTATATATATATATTATGTGTAAAATAATAATTTCATATTCCACAGATTTACTGTATGTCCTACAACCCCTGGTATGTGAGCAAACCAAACACTTTAAAGACAGAGCACACAAAAATAAATTTGCCCACCAATTATTTCCTTCTTGCAACTTAGTAAATCAGAACTGACTTCCTACATGGATAATAGTATAAGAACAGATGCCTGCTCTGCTTTCCTCATACCGTACTAAGTGTTTGACCATTTCATTCACTTAATCCACCAGCTAACAGAAGCAGAACCTGGGAGGAACAATCATTAAATTCTCTTTTAAGAGGGATAAAGTTTCACCCTACACACAACTTATATTATCTTTTCCTCAAAGGTATTTTCACAAAGCAGTACCCAAAGGTCTCAGGCAGGAACTGAACCCAATTTTGACAAATGTTCTAGATATATTCTCAGATGTCAAAGATTCTGGAGCTGGGTTACTTTGGTACATAAGCCAGAGCATGCAATTGGTTAAGGTACAATAAAACACAGAAAGCCAACCAAGAGGAGCACACAGCTCAATACACAAATGACTCAGCAAGCTCATTCCATGACTGCAATCACTCAAAAAGCAATACAACATGCAATCATCGTATGCTTGCACTGTATTAATCACACTGACTTCCTCTGAAGGAACACTCCAATTACTTCAAGTTGGCATGATTTCTTCTAAAGGTTTTAACAGGTGGAGTTTAGTTACACTGTATTTATGGTGGCATTTACGTTTGGGGGGTGGGGGATGTTGTCTGAAGATTTGGCAGGCAAGGGAAAGGAGCAGCAGTAGACAGATAACACGTCTTCTTGTATTATCTTCTACAGTGCCTGCATCTACAGTGTGCAAAGCTGCCAATAAAAGCCTGTATAAATGTTAGGTTTTTCTCAATGTCTTTTCTTTATACTGAAGAATGAGCCTGCTCCTTTGTCAGGCCTCCTGACATCCACACGCAGGAAAAGCCTTAACATGAATGAAGATCCAATCCACAGGTTTCAGTCTACACAGTTGGTGTGAAGGAGCTTGAGTGTGTTAACCTCCAAACCAGCATCAGCTGAACTCTGTAATTCAGCACTGCTTGCCCTTCTCAGAGCTCTCTGTTCAAAGAAACTGAGAGCAAGTGACTGTCTGCTGAAACTCCACTGAACTCCCCACGTGCAGAAAAGACTGGCTAAAGTGTAATGGTCAAACTCTCCTTTTTGTTCTTGTTGCTCCACGGGTTTCTCACTTGCCTGTTTTATGATGAAATCTGAAAGAGTAAGGGGGTTTATTATCTCCAGAAACCTTCAGGGCGTTGCAATCCCTTGACACCACTTTCCCATCTCCTCAGTTGCTTGGGGTGTCTAAATTGCACATAGATCTTATATGACACAAGGGCCAAATTCAAAGGTGCAGCAAATGAAGGCGTAGTTCACCTGTCAGCATGTAGGAGTAACCTACATATCGAGGATAATACGGAGTGGTGTGGTAAAGTAAGCAAGTAACCACGTGACGTTAGGAGATAGATAACCAGACTTCTTCCATTTGACAACCCAGATTAAGCATTTTCAAGTTAGGTTTATCACACAAACTTCTTGCCAACATTGCTACAGCATTGTGTTAGGCGTAGAAAGCCCTTACTTTAAAAGTTTACAGTCTAAATAAATAAGACACACAAAGGGTGGAAGGAAGGATATACTACCATCCCAGTTTTCCATGCTGGGGAGCAAGGATAATGACAGAGATCAGACACTCCATCCAGGCTACATTACCAACTCCATGTCCCCAGTCCCCACCAAAACCAAGAGCCGGGGCTGCACAAGAAGGGTCTTTAGGAGAGGGTGTGGAAGGAAGGGGGACAGGAGAAACAGCTGCAGAGGTCAGCACTGCTTGCTTCTGAAGCTGCTGTTCAGCAACCAGGTCAGCAACCAGACATGGCTTTCACAGCCAGCTCTGCCAAGAGCTCAGAACAGCCTCCAAAGACAGAAGCCAAAACATGATTTTATTCAGCTTTGTTGGTCCTCATGCCAAAGAGGCTTTGTTTAGGCCAGCTGTGTGGTTAACAAACAAAAGTAGGGTTGGGGGGGTTGTTTTTCTTAAATGGGGAATAATGGGTGTTTCGAAACAGCAGCATTAAGTTTCCCTCAAGATATCTGCACTTGCTTCTATTTCGTTTTCAAGCTAGCGCGTGACTAAGCAAATGGGATAGTCCCCTTTCCTGAATCATTGGGAACACAAATATGGCTTTGCTATTATGTAAAAGCCAGTAGCAGTGTTAAGAAAACTTGGGCACAGAAAGGATGTTCCCATAAAAACATTCCTCTGATCAGTAATGCAAATAAACACATAAAATAATTTTCAGGAGGAAAACCAAGAACTGGAGTTAGTAACTGATAATCTTACAGCTGCAGCCCACCCACAGCTGAAGCAAGCTACATTCCATCAGTAAAATGAGAAATCTTCCTTCAAATCACACGTAAAATTCTGAGTTCAGCACTGAATTGAGTCAACTCCAACAAATGTCTACTTCTTCTTAAAAATGCAAGTAATGATATTTTGTTAAGAGCAGGCATCATTATCTTGGCTAGATTGGGTATTGGTGTCTTCCTCTGCAAGCAAAGATCATCCACCTCGAGCAAAGTTGGAAATTTCCAGCTCTGCATTCTGCAAAACCCACCAATTTTCAGTCTTCCTTGCAGATTATGAAACACCCTGGAGGAAACTGAGTCTGTAGAAAAACTGGAGTACAGCTATCGGTCACTGGGATTGCAGTCCAGAGAAATACTGCCCAAGTAGTTGTAGCATAAAATAAAATAAAGCCACTTAAGGTGAATTTCTACTCACTCATGTATGTATGACGCTGTCATTACATAGATCATTCAAAAAAACCCCACGTTTTTGTTCTAAGCAAGCTTCATGTCAGCTTTAAGTCAATATTCTCCAGAATTACCCGAGTCTGAAAATACCACCATTGCCATCAGCTGATGAGTATGCTGCTTCATCAGCCTGGCACATAAAAACCTAACCAGACACAACAAGACAAACAATCTCAGAAGATATTCTGATTATTTGCAACAAGTTTTGCATGAGAGTTGAAATTTTGGCACATTCCTAGCAACATTCCCAAGTTACAAATGCAGAAATAGAGAGAGGGGTGGGGTTTTTGTTAGTGCCTGTTAATGTCACAAAGATCTTTGAAGTATTGTGACAACAAGTACCCAGTAACACCAAGAATTTACCGTCATAGAGGGTGATACAATTGTGAATGAACGGACTGAGCTGAAGACCAGCACCAGCCACCAGAACGTCCTAAACACAATGACTGAACAGGGTTGCTTTGTAGTTTATCACAGAAATGCAAGTGTGAACGACAACCGAGATACCAAGAGTTTAAGTACCATTTTATGGCACTAAAGACCTTAGATATGCTAATAGTGGAAAAAAAATACAAGGAATGTTCTCTAAAGCACTTCCACAACCTTTATAACAACTGCCCAATAACCATCCCACTTCATACTTTCTCCAGATTGCTACCTAAGCAAATATTTATCTTAAAAGAACATGAATGCATCTTAGATGAAAAAATACTATATAGCAGCTTTTGAGCACTATTAGAAAACTTGCACTAAAATTTTCAGGTCTTCATGGATTTTTTCTGTGCTAAGATTTTTAAAGTTCATACAAGATCTGGCACTGTAAATTAGCAACAGCTTGCCCTTTTAAGCAAAGAAAAGCATTAGGGAACATTGATGACATTTCATGAAACTTGTTCAGGCCACTATACTGGCTTCTTGAGTTGACATAATTCAGCAAATCACCTTCTGTTTTAAATAATATATATATATATTATATTAAGGGCCTCAGAAGCTGACTACCTGAAGAAAATGCATAGAGTAGGCCAAAAATGGATATCACCTGGAATATTTCAAACTATTATGATGTCTGTTACTGAAAGCAATAGGTTTCCTGGGAAAGGCAAACATCTCTATCTCTCCCCATACACAGGCAGGCTTTCAAGAACGTGACTCTGCAATTATCAGTCCTTTGAGAACAACCACGTTAGAAATTCTTCAACATGCTCTTTTCATATCTCCACCATTCTGGCTTTCTTGTTTGTCCTATCAAGCAGCAGTGATGTGGGCCATAGGTAGAGGGCCTTTACTGCTGTGTTTTCAGTCATACTGCTCTCCTCAGAACGCTGTTCACAGAACCAAAACCAGCAAAGACCTTTTTCACTGCCGAGTCCAAAGACAACTTAATATTTTCACAGAATCACAGACCTGGCAACTTGTTTAAGCAATTGCAGCTTTTGAAGGACTGGGAATGTTTTGAAATCAAGGCCTCAAGTGATGAGGGCTTCATGAGTAATGTAAAAGAAATACCTACTATTTTGGTTTAGCAGATAAACTTAAAGAGTCTTCCTGAAAGGAAGACAGGAAGTTGATTGAGGTCAAGCCACCAAATGAGAATCATCTACACATCTCATGGCTTTCCGTAAAACAAAAGTAGACCGGGGAAAACAAAAACAAATGAAACAAAAACACAACAAACAAACAAACAAACCCCATCCCACAAAAACCAAACAAACACAACAAACAACTGAGTCGAATGCTAGGAAAAAAGGAAAAAAAATATCTTTACATTAAAGGAGGCTAAATATTATTTTAGTGTAATTCAAATGACTTTTTAAGCAGCTAGAGTTAGATTAACAATGTAGTGCAAAACAGGCATGCCAAAAGTTTATTAAAATTAATCCAAATGCAAAATGTTTCAGCAGTCTCCCAGTGTTTTGACGATTTCTCAAACACATCCCTTTAGTCTAACACTAGCTCTTGTTTCCCTTATGCTCTGGAATATTATTTTCCAATAAAGTATTTATTTTTACAGAAAATACTAACTCCACCAATTGCATATGCAGCTCTTCCAATACTCAGTAACCCATTGTTCAAAACTTGAACCTTATATCTTACCTCCATTTGCCTAACTCTAATCAAATGTATTTTGATATATTAGATAATGTGTAACAAATATTTACAAAAGATTAAGTTCACGTTTCAGTAGTTCCAAAGAGTTTCTAAATGATCCTGGTAATCTTATTACACGTACACCTTCAGACAGACTGCACACTATCAAGTGCCATAAGTTACACCCACATGATTCATCCTCAGGAGAGCTGCTCTGCTTAAAAACAAAACAAAAACACTCAAACACACAAAGACCAACACCAAACTAATACAACCAAAAACGCAAACCAAACCAAACCAAAACCAGCCAAATAAACGACAAACAGAAAAGCTCCATGCAATGAAACTCACAACCCGCCCCTGTAATATCCCTTCTCATTTTAGCATCTCCTTAGATAACACAATTTCCTGAAACAAAAAGTCTGCTCACAGTCTTCTAGCCCAAAAATGTTATTTGTAAAAGTAGTTGAACATACGCTGCTTTTCATATCCAAGTAAGAAAGGGATGCTGTAGTGCTCCAGATTTCTTTACTGGCATGGCTGTGGAGAAGGAGGTCAAAGCAATAGGGAATGAGTGTTTTTTTTGTAAAATACCTGAGGCAAACAGAATGCACTGTCAGACTTAACACTCATAGCTTTTCTGGAGGAAAAAACAGAAACAAACCAAAACAAAAACCAAAGAACAACACTAAAACCACAACAAAACACAACAAAAACAACCAACCAAACAAAAACCTAAAAAAAACAAACAAACAAAAACAACCAACAAAATGAACAAACCAAAAAGAAACAAACAAAGAAACCACCACCACCAAGAACCCAAACAAACAAAAAACCCAACAACACAAAAAGAATTAACCATGGGACCCAAGGCTGGACTGCACCAGCAGCTCATGTTCCCACTGCTGTGGGTCCAGCTCCCAGGGACAGCCCCTGTGACAAAGCAAGACAGCCAAGTCATTAAACTGGCCATGGGAATGGCAGCATGGAAGGTGGCAAAACTGCATCTCACCAGCCCAGGTCAATAAGAAATAGCATCATCTGCCCATCATCTATCTCATGAATACATCTTCCATTTTACAGAGCTGAAGGACTGAAGCAGATCCTTACAGGGGGAATCATCATTCTGCTAACCTCACCTTCATGTGGTACACTGCATAGAAAAAAGCACTGGGTTTATAAAGCACAAGGTGACCTAATCACCAACACACCTAGCTGGAAAGAAATAGGTGAGGAGATGTGTTAGTTGCTGTGAGCTATCTTAAGATTTATTGCCCTGCTGGGATCTTAAGCTTACTGATGACACAGTAAAAAAAAACAACCAACCAACCAAATCACAACCAAATCCCATAAATGGCCACTGCCTGGTTGTGCTCTCCATCACAGTCCTGCTTTACAGCCTGTCCACATTCTGTCCTGGAGTGTTCATTCCTGTAGGTCACAGCTGGGATTCAGGGATGTGCCTGGAGAAGTGGGGGCTGAGGGGGAAGCCAGGCACTGCTCAGACATTTTCAGAGATGCATCTACTCTCCCCATCCTGCTGAAAACACCAACAAGTTGTTGAGATCTTTCTGGAAAACAGTCAGTTTGGTTCTACCAAACTCCACAATACTTGAAATTAAAGCATATGCTAGTTAATGTTTTCTTGAAAGCAGCACACTTTATCAATACATAACAGGAGAAGCATAACTAACTGGGGGGTAGTTCGAGATATTTACATTATGAATGAAAAGTGCTAAGGAGCTGTTATTATCCTGGGTTTATAACACTTGAGAGCAGCAACAAGATAAGAAAGTGTTTCTTCCTCCTGCTCAGATGCACAGAACCTGACCATAAAGCTGCAATAAGGCAGTATTAAACACACTCACAGGCTAACATAAAGCATTTGTAAAGTTTCAGATTTTTTTTCAATCTTTTTGGAGGCAACACCCTAAACATTCCCCTAATCAAAGAAAACTGCTGATTCCACATATTTGCACACAGATGAAGGGTCAAGACCAGCACAGTACAGTTTCCCATTTTACATATTTCACAGTCTCTCCATGAAAAGGAACCTTGTAAATTTAAGAAATAAGTTGTTTTTTTCTTAGATACAGAGTCAAGATTTCACCCTCATCAGATAACTATTGTATTGCCTTTTGAACAAATGGAGCACAAGAATATAAATGAGAAAAAACAATTGCCAGCTCCATAATATCCACGCTTCCACTTAATTGAAGAGATTGGTTCTAGCAATCTTGTGCCAGCTACTAGAAATGGAAGTACTTATAACTACTAACACATATATGATGACATGAATATTGGAGTAATTAACAGAATAGCATTTCACAAATAGCTTCAGAGGAATAAATCCATGTATTGAAATTATTTGTAAATAAAACTTGCCTTTGTATCGCTCTTTTCCTTACTCTAATGTTTATCCAAATTCTCAGTTTTAAAAAGGTTTGAAAATAACAACAGAAAGCTCAACACCTGAGAGGTCTGCCCCCACCATACCTAACATGAGCCTGAAAACAAAACTGAAAACAGCAACACATAGTGTTTATGAAACCACTGTCATAAAAGACACTATAGAAAGGCTGAGAGAATTTTGATACTCATGATGGGTGTCTCAAATTAGTAGCATAATCCCCAAACTCCTATTAGCAGAGTACCTCCAATGCACAGCATATTCCCAATGACCCACACTGCATAAGAGTGACAAAGATGACTGAGACACGAGCTGGATGAAGAAGACACAATGAAGAAAGGTGCTGGATACTAAGGGGTGTAGATTTTTAACTTGCTCTTGGGTTGAGTGCTAAACATGAGCAGAGGCATCTCTTGTGGAATCCCTGCAAAGCACAAACCCAACCCAGGGTCCTTCAGAAGGATGGTACACAGCACTCCCCCTGGGAAAGTTTCAGCACAAACGCTTCTGTTCTGTGCAGGTGAGCACACAGCATTTGTGCGGCACAAGATGCCAAGTCATGCTCAGCTAAGTGCCTCTGCAGTCAAAGGGAGACACTGAAGCATCTGTGCAGCTCATCTTTGTCATTCACGTGCTCTTGGGCCACCCTCTGGTGGAAAAGCCCTTTCTATATTTGTAGAAACAGAAATGGCAGTGGATACAGAAACCAGAAGGGGCAAAACAAGAGTATGAGTATGAGGGAGCAGAGTCATTCAACCAGACATGCAAGCTACACAGTGCCTGTGTTTCTGGTGTTGAAACAATAGTCCAAATTGCTTAATGTTAACATACCCTAAAGATGTACTCAACAGCCAAAATAACAGATTGTTCTTCGGGAATTCAGGAGATTACATTTCCTTTTGATAACTCCAAATGAGAAAAACTGTAAGAACCAATGTTAACACAGAAGCACTCAGATGTAAATCAAGTATGCAGGCTACTCATGGGGAGAAGTTGAGCAATAAAAAATTTGAATAACTTTTTAAGTGAAGACAAGTAATCTGTGCAAGAGTCTGCCAAGGAATGCATTCAAAGCTCCATCAGCTGAAATACATCAAGTGAGGTTTACGAGAACAGAAGGAACAACCTACATTGGAAAGTGGATGGACAAGTTCATTTAATTCACTGCCATCACAGAGCAACAGGCAAGAGGCAGCACACCTGACTAGTAATGTACCTTAGAACAGAAAGCACACTTGCAGTTTAACACCTAGGAACGGCCAAACACCATTTCCTGGCATCCCAATTGTATCCCTTAAAAGCAGTAACTACCAGAGAGCTGGAACATGGTGACTTCAGGATCATTCCCTCACCCTGAGGAAGATAAGTCAAGAGTGACCTCACCTTGGCAGAACGACTCTCTTCAACTAGAGGTCGGTGAAAACTAAACCATAAAGTGTCTTATTAGATGAGCTCAACATCTAATAAAGCCCAAAGTGAAAGGGTAATTGCAAGCAGTCAGTTACCTAGTCAATAACTGGGAGGGATCCTGTTTGCTTACTATCTGGGCCATAAGTTAAAGGTATTTATATAAAGTTACACTGTTAAGGTCACAAAACAGTACCGCATAATTATTCAGGGACAATTAATATGGAACCTCTCTAAGCTGCAAAACGGGTTTATTTTTCTTATTACTGGAAAGAAACCATCAAAATCCCCATAGAACACAACTGCAAAGATGAAGCCTGAATGACACAGCCTCCTCAGTGGTACCTCATTTGTCCTGACACCTGCTTCAGAGTTTTCTCAAACACATGCTGTTGCCCATCCAGAACAGTCCACACAGCACAGCATCCATTCCTAATAAATAACTATCTCCCTCAAATCATTCAAACACACACGATGACTAAATTAGAAAACCCACGACGAGATATTCCACAAAAGTGCCCTCATTCAGCTGGGACCTCGAACTGTCACTATACTGCACAACCAGAACATTTGTTTCTTAGCTTTTATTATTTTGCTAAAATGCGTTTTACTCTTTTATTTCTTTTCCCAGATTCTAATTACTGGCATTCGAAGAAGCACCTGACTTGGTATTTAATAATTTGCAGATTTTTTTTTTCTTTTAAAATTAAATTAAAATAATAATCTCATTAATATTAACTCAGGATCTTGGACTAACTTGAAATGTGGGAAATCAGCCTACTGAAAGTGTTAGAACACTTGCTCCAAGGAATAAACTGCTCTTTTCTATTGATAGACAGAGCTTCAATAAGAACCTGAGATTACTCTTTAACTTCAATGAACCATTAAAGGAATCAAAGATTATCTTCAGCAGAGCATCTGTTTAAGAGTAAGAAAGCTGCACCTTTAAACATATGTTCCAGAGCTGCCTGCAAATTTGGTAAACCAGATTACACCCACCACCTTTTCTCCCTGAAATTGATTTATAAATGCTATTAGCGAGTCAGGTTAGTGTTCTTGGCTGCATATCTGGCTAGAGATCAAGCAAATAAAACAACAACTGTTGAACTGAAGGCAATAAATCTATTCTATAATAGCACTGGAAAAAAAAAAACCAACAAAAAAACCACCACAAATAAAATCTCTCTTCAACAGGCTACATAGAGAACATCCCTGGTAAGGACATACAAATGTGCACAGACTGGGGGGCACAAGCATGCCATCTTAAATCCCTCATCTGATACTCACAGCTCTGCCACAAACGCTCACTTACACAACAACCCCATAACCCAGATAACAGCCTACTTCTGAGAGACAGAAAATTGCCACTGGAATATCACCGTTTTACATAAAGCCAGTGACAGTCAGGATTAGCATTCAAACTTCAGTCCCGTGAAGTTTCTGAGTGTTCTTATTTCCACAAAGCACTTCAGCGTGCTGTCCTGCAAGATCAGAGAGCATTCAGTCCCTGGCTGTGTTTGTAAATAAGAGGTGAAAACTGCAGAGATGGAGTGCCTCATTAAAGAGAGGTGATACAATGAATGCAGTGTATTTTTAATATGTATGCTATTTCGTTCTTCCTATTCCCACAAAGGACTTTAACACATTTTTATAACTACAACGTCCTCTTGTTCAACACAAGAGGTTATATAAAATGTATACATATTTTATACCCTGAAGAAAAGACTGACATGTAGAAAAAGAATATACTTCATGTATTTTTTAACCTTAATATATTAGCGTTTGATAAACTGCGGGCATCTACATAGAAAATGTATGATTTATAGTGCAATACTTCCCCTGTTACATCGTCATAGGATGACTCAATAAAAAAGAAGCTACAATACAAACAACAACAACAAAAACCCAACAGTGTTTAAAGTTTAGTACCTCATCGGTTGGGAAGTACACACAATAAATAGCAAGATAAAATTCTGAAGTGTGTAAATCCCATCGTTGTGAGCACTGTCTCCAGTCACACAGCAACCTGAGCCAGTGACAAGACTCATCCTTGTGACTGCCTGCTGGATAGACCAGCCTGAATAAACGCCCTCTTACGAGACCTTCGTGGACCTTTATTCACTTGCTTAACCTTCACCATGTCCGTGTCCTCGCTCATCGCAGGAACTGCTTATATGCTTGGGGTCACTACCTGATACCTGCTCTCTTAATTTTCACCTGTAAATCCCGCACTAGGGATCCCGAGTTTCCCTTTGACATTCGTCCTCAAGAACCAAAGGGAAAATACACTCTGTGACAACTGCAAAAACTCAGTAAGGCGCTTCTATTCCCTCTGGAACAGGGCGCACCGGGGCAGTGTGGAAACGTCTAGTTGTACATCCTCTCAGGCAGCAGCGGCTGGGGAAGGGCAGCCCGCGAGAGCCGCTCCTCGAACGCTCAGCACTCCAGGAAAACTTGCTGGCAGCTGAGGAACTCCGCGAACCGCACGAGATGCGAGTCCCCCGCCTCAGCACGGCCCGCTTCTTGCGCCGGAGCGAGGGAATGTCCAAACGTACGCGCTTTACACAACCAGCAAGTGTTTATACAGCCTGTCAAATCATCCACGCGATTATCGTGATGAAACAACTTTTGCTAAGGGGGCTACCTTTAAAAGCCCTGTGCTCAACTGGAAAAAATATTTTTCTAATTGATACTGAGCGGATAAACCCTACCGCGGCGCGCACTAGAGTCGCTCCCCAGGAGCGGACCCTCCCTGGCGGGCTGAGCGAAGCGCAGCCCCCGCGGCCCCAGCTGCACCTGCCGGCCGGCAGCTCCCACCGCTCCGCCTCGGCCGAGGCAGGGGCCCCGTCCCGCGGCTGCGGCTCCGGAGCGCTGCTCGCCGAGCGGCTCCCACGGCCGGGCGCTCCCCGGCTCGGCGGCAGACACACACGACCTTCCCCCGGCGGAGCAGCCCGGCGCTGCTTCCCCGCCCCTAGCCCCGCCAGCCACAGCGTGGGCTGGGCAAACCAACTCCCGGCGCGGACGCTTTCGACCCCCCTCAAAGCTCCGCCGTCCCGAGACCCCGCAAAGCGGCCGCGGCGCTGGGGACGAGGTCGCCCCGTCCCGCCGGCAGAGTCCCCCCCTCGGCCCCTGCCCGCCGGGGAACGGGGCAGCCGGAGGAGGAGGACCGAGCGGCCCGAGCAGCCCGGAGCCTCGCCCGGGGCCCCCCCTCACCTTTTCTTCTCCTTGTCAGCTGTCATCGCGGCGGATGCCGGCTCCTGCGCCGCCTCTCGGGCCGGGCCGGGCTCAGCACCTGCCCGCGGGACGCGGGGGCTTCCGCGGGCGCCGGCGAGCGGGCGGACGGGGAGTCGGAGTCCGGTTCGGCCGGGTCGCCCCCGAGGCGGGCGTACAGTCTCAGGACACTGCCGAGGATTGTACGGCCCGCCCGGGGGAGGAGGCGGCGGCTGCGGGGGAAGGAGCGGCGCGGCAGCGGGCTGTGTGGCTCAGCGCCGCCCGCAGAAAGTTCTCACTTTAAACCTTGGGCCGCCGCCGGCCGCGGGGGCAGGGCCGGCCCCTCCGCCCCGGCCCCGGCCCGGCCCGGCCCG
>VYZU01032446.1:0-13889 GCA_013401355.1 Ceyx cyanopectus
CAGCTGGGTCACCTTTTGTAAGGAGAAGCCCTAATACCTTTCTGGTGATACTCAGATATTTCCACAGTAACTGACCCCTCGACAACCCTTGTTCTCTGTCTGCAACTTGATGTGACATTTTGATCGCTACATAATTCACAAGATTGTTTGATCTTACTACTACTTTCCTCCCCCACAAGCACCGGCATATTTCATACTAGCTCCTCTCCGGTGATTTCGCTTTTACCCTCACCCCCTTTCATACCTAGTTTAAGGCTCTTCCTATTTCCATTAGATATGGCTATCAACCCCTCTCCCTTCATATCTAGTTCAAAGAACTCTCTATGAGTCCCGCCAGCTCATGACCAAGGATCCTTTTTCCCCTTTGTGTCATTTGAACACCATCTGGTTTCAGTAGACCAGGTGCCCTGTAGATCTCCCCATGGTTAAAAAACCCAAAGCTAGACCACTGGCACCACCCCTTTAGCTAAGTATGAATCTGCTGCACTTTGTCAAAACTACCACTATTTTTCCTCATAATAGAAGGAATAGAGGCAAACACAACCTGTGCGCCTGATCTTTCTAGAATCTGACCCAGTGCCCTAAAATCCCTTTTGATTGCTTCTGGCCCTCTCTCTACTATGTCATCACCACCAATCTGCATAACCAGAAGCGGGTAATAGTCCATGGGTTTGATCAGATCAGGCAGCTTCTTGATAACATCCTTAACTCATGCTCCAGGAAGGCAGCAGTCCTTCCCTCTGGGTCAGTTGAGAGTGGCAGATAGGGCCCTCTGTTCCCCTCAGGAGGGAGTCTCCCATTAGGCTTACCCTCCTTTTTTTCTTAGATGAAGTCCTAATGCATGTATCCGGGCAATTTACCCTAGACAGCCCTATCAGTGACCAACTGACTCTTCCTTTGCCTGGCTCTCATTGTCTAAAGCACCATACCTGTTTTGCAGGGGCAACTGGGCAGGTGTAAGAGGCCGGGCAGGGATTTTTCTTCCTCTCCTGACAGGCACCTGCTTCCATTCCTCCCTATCTTTTAGGTCCCCCACTTTTGCATGATGGCCAGAGGCAGGGGGGATATTCTACTCTTTGTGGAGTTTGCTGCTTGCCATTCAGGAAGTGACTCCACCAATCTCTCTCTCTCTCTGACTCCCAGATACTCCTCAGCCTTTCTGCTTCCTCCTGCTCAGCCACCAGGATGAGTAGATCGTTCACCTGGTCACACCTGACACAGGTGTCGCCTCCACTGCCCTCCATGGCAAGTGCCAGGCTCCGACACTCTCCGCAGCCCGAGGCCTGAACACCCGCATGCTTGCGTGGAGCCTCTGTCTGGGTGCCTACAATTTTTTTAACAAACTTTGATCTGGTTGAAACCATAATTGGTTCTACAATCAAAAGACTCCACTATACACAGGATAGTTTACAGCCCTTTTAAGTGCTTGCCTGTTAACAAAGACTTACCTTTTTAGACCTTTTGTTTTGTGAGCAGCTTTAAGAAGCCTCCCGAAGGCTTCTTAAACTCGGAGGGCACAATTAATAGCTGATTAACAGCTGATTAACATTGTTTAAAATCCCTGCCGCTGAGGGTGGCTCCGCCCACGCTCTCTCGGGTGACCGCCCCTAAGTTGCCGGTGCTGGCTCAGGCTTGGTCGCTGTAGCTGGCTTAAAAAAAAACCCTAAAAGAGCTTTTTGTCAGCCTTTTTTTGCTTTAGATTCGTTCCCCAGTACAGTCTTACCTGCTCTGAAGCTGCGCTCCACAGCAAATGGATACACTGATCCTGAGCCTGGAGGAAATGGCGTTTGAATTATTAGCCAGCTTGCTTGGGCCCCCTTGCCCTCCAGGGCCCTGTCCCATAGCAGGAACTATCTTTCATAAATCCATGCTGAATGGGCCTGGTAAGTGTAACATGGCATGTTTGTTAACCATACTGGAACCATAATAAATCTAAAATTTCACTTAGAAAGCTTCACATTTACTCAAGAGTCAAAAAACCCCCGCAAAGTCCTGGAGGTTCATGTAAAAGTGCCAAATATGTAATTACTTTTGGCATTAATAATATTTTGTATGTCTTAGCAATGAGAGACGATAAAATATGTGAAGAAGCTAATTCAAGAGGTGTCAAAAGGAGCTGGGCTGTTTCCCCATCCACCTGTTTTCTGCAGCTGCATAGTTAGGTTTTCCTGCAAGAATAAGGATGTTCTTTTTATGTAGGAAATAGCATCCTGCTCAAGTGGCTGCTCACAAGGCTCTCAGGGCCAGCAGGAAACAAAGCAACATTGCCAGCACCACTGTTTTCACAAATCTTTATCTTCTGAATGTTCTTATTATAACAAAATTAAATAAAATAGCTAAAGTTTTGCTCCAGAGAGCATGAAGCGAGGAGCTCAAACTGTTGGAATTTTCTGAGGAAGAAGAGGTGTCTAGGCAGGTCTTCTGGAGACAAGGTGCTCTTGTGAGGCTATGGAGTGCTTCTGGGTGTGCTGTGTTTCATCTCACATTCAGTGGGAAACTCTTGAACAGCTGATTCATGTGATTCATGTTAACTTTGAAAGAGGTGGAATTTTACAGAACAACTGGTTTCCTTTTTATAAAACCAAACCAAAATCACCAGTGCTGAATTTCTGAAAGTAACCTCTTTTACAACTCTGCCTTCAAACAGCATATAAAGCATAAAATAAATATTGTGCTACATACTTTTGCTACTTCATTTACGCTGCCTTTGTTAAAATAAAACCCACAAAACTATGTCATAGTTAAGATCAGTGGAAGGAATTTTAAACCAAACCCTCTCTTCCTGGAAAGACCTACACGACTGTGTGTCTGCAAGAAGAGGAACTGTAGCAGTAGGTATGGTAGGACTGTGTTTAACAGAGATATGTAACATTCTGCAACCACCCCAAAAACTGCAATAATCTTAAAGTTATTAAGCATGCTCTTTTATCTTTTATCTGATTCCTTTCAGTGATAGATTTCAGTCTCATCTATAAGTATTGGGAAATTTTGGTTATTTAAACAAACATTGTCCTTATGGAGATACTAAAACAAAACAAAACAAAACAAAAGCTCAAGGCTTGGAGCAGCCCGGTCCAGTTGAGGGTGTCCCCGTTCACTGCAGGGGGGCTTGACTAGATGACCTTTAGAGGTCCCTTCCAACCCTAAATATTCTGTCATTCTATGAAAAACAAAACAAAACAAAATAAAAACAAAACAAAATCAGAGGATTACAATTAACGGAGAGAAAGCTTTATAGATGCTTAGGAATTTTCAAGGCATCATTTGCAATGACTTAGAAGGAATAAAAAAGTAGGTGTAGCTTGACATGGGGAGAGAGGCGAGACAGAAGAGAAGTGTCAGTGGCTAGCAGGAAATAAATAACACTACCTCAGGCAAGAAAAATTAAAATACAATCAACAAGTGACTTGGCTTAAGCAGGTTCAATTTTATTTACACTCAGTGGAAATGTAAATACATGGTCCTGAGTATCTGGGGGCACTGTGAAGAAACTACTTTAGGTGAATTCAAACTACTTTAAGTGAATTCTTAAAATCTGTTGACAATTAAACATCTGCATGGAGTCTCATTCAGTGTTAAATAAAGTCAACACTCTTTAGTTCTATAGTACCCTAAATTAAATGGAATCATGGGATCACAGGATACCAGGGGCTGGAAGGGATCATAGAGATCTTTGAGTTCAACCCCACTGCCAGAGCAGGACTATATCCTATAATCTAATCTAGCACAGGTCACAAAGGAACGCATCCAGGTGAGTCATAAAGAATCTATAGCATTCATCATCCCTTCATTCTCTTTAACTTTTTACAGTTTTTATTAGTTTCACAGCTTCAGCACCTGCAGCCTATCTCCCAACCTTGGTCTTTGTAGATTATATTAGAGACTAACTCTGAGCCAAACAGAGGCAGAAAGGGGCTTCCCCAGATAGCCAGACTGTACTAGTGCTGCGGTTGCCACTCAGCATAACCTTGCATTCTGAGCCAAAGGTGGAGAACACACTGTGAGGGAGACTGTGGGCATTCCTCCAGAAGACCCCAGCCCACAACCACCAGATAACAACGTGCAGTTGTCAATGGGAGGACATCTATTATAAAGAGTTCCCCAAAATGACTATAATAATCATGCCTATTCCTATAACTAATTATACTAATCCATCCTATGTCTCTGAATATGCATGTTTTGTGTTATAAATTACTGTTTGCTCCGAGAAACAGTGTGCAAGTTACGAGGAGTGATCCTCCTTGCACCTGGTGCCATAGTGAACATACCTGCTTTATAACCTTTCCCAGGTTGTAGAGTGTGATTCCACAAGTCACAGTCAAGTCTTGAAAATATCCAGAGAAAGAGACTCCACAATCTCTCTGGGGATCCCATTCCAGTGCTCTGTTACCCTTGCAGTAAAGAATTTCCTCCTCATGTTGAGGTGGAACTTCCTGTGCTCCAGCTTTCATCCATTTCCCCTTGTCCTATCATAGAGCACAAGTGAGAAGAGGCTGCCCCCCTCCTCCTGACACTTAGCCCTCATATATTTATAAACATTTATTGAATCCCCTCTCAGTCTTCTCCAGACTAAAGAGCCCTAGTTCTCTAAGCCTTAAATCAAAGCAATTTAATTTTGAGTAAGAACATTCACATCGGTGTTTTGCTATACTTCAATAAATCAATCTAAAAGTCTTATCTTTGGACCCACTTTCTCATCAGTCTTCATGCTGACAGTTATCCACATGCTTTATTTGGATGGCAAGGTATAGTTACTATACAAATTTTACAAATCAGGATTTCAATGCTTTTCTTGTAGTAGTCTTAAGAGTATAAAGATTGTGTTGGTTTTTGGGTTTTAATAAATAATTTTGCCAGTCTTCTTCAGCATCCCAAAAGAAAGGCACTAATAGAAAACACAAATTCCTGTGTGATACCTGTCAGTCATGTTACATAGTTCACATTTTAACATCTTAGAACAAGAAAATAGTAACAAATGAAAAAAAAAATAATCCAGAACTGTGTTAGGTGCATTAAATGTGTCTAAAGCCTGATGTTTCTGTTTCCTCCTGCTACTTACTTGCCTTTGTGATGTTAGTGGTGGTTGTATACATCCTGGGGAAGGGGATAATTATAATTTCCCATGTCTTTATTTTCAGTTAAGAATACATATCACAATTAAGAATAAAAAACTCTCTGTTGGTATACAGCCATAATTATCTCACAAAGTTCAACAGTTGATAAAAAAAACCCCACAAATATAGAAGTTTTCACATCAGTGAAAAAAAAAAGTGGAAAAAAAAAGCTTTCTTTACAATTTGTATTGGAAAATAGCCAGATATTTCAGCAAATCCATGATGCAATTTAAGCCCATTTCCTCTCATCTTATTGTTAGGGACCTGGGAGAAGAGTCCAACACCCACCTCACTAAAACATCTTTTCAGGTAGTTGCAGAGAGCAATACAGTCTCCTCTCATCCTCCTGACAAATACCTCATAACAGGTAGTGCTGAGTCAAGGGGAACCTTGTAGGTACACTATGTTCCCTGCTCTTATAGTGTGCTTATAGTGTGCAATTTACCAGTGACGCTAAGATGTATGATGTTGTCTAGAAGGAGGCATCTGAATTGTTCAGACACCTTGTTTAAGCAGGGCTAACAGCTAGCAAAGTGTGACTGAATACCAAAACTAAATCAAAATGTCAGGATATCTCACCTGACAAATACCACCATGGAAATGGTAGTTAAGTGTTCGCTAGGAAAAAAAAAAACCAACAAACAAAACATACAAAAATAAACACAGCAACAAAAAATAGGCTCTTAGAAATTAGCAGGAAAAGAGTAAAGAATAAAACAGAGCATTTTGCTCTGTCCTTGTACAGTTCCATGGTGTGTGTGCCTCATGAATGCTGTAGGCAGGACTGATCCCCTACATCATTAAAAGGTAAAAAGAGTTTAAAAGGTTTGTTCAGGTTCTCACAGGGGCAATGTGAAAGCTCAAACTTGTGGGATTGCTCCCCTGGGGAAATCAGACTAGTGTCAAAAGAAGCAGGGGAAAAAAAAAAGGGATGAATGTGGTAAGAATCTATAAAATCATGAACAGGATGGGAAAAAAAATAAACAAAAAAACCGCAATGTTCTCACATACAAGAACAAGGGAACAGCAGGTGAAACCAAGGGGAGTCACGTTCAAAAGGGAAATAAACTATTTTTCATATGTTGTCCATCTGTGGAACTCACTGCCACAAGACATTGTGGATCATGAAATTGTACAAGGATTCCAGAAGCTTTAAAAAAGTTCATGGGGGGGGGCAGGGGGGGGAATACTATTTCTGACAAAGAAGTCCTGGAAACAAGGAGGGTAATACCTGAGAGGTAGCATTGTTTGGTTGCCTTTATCTTACACTTTTGTGTCACATCTGCAACTGGCTGCTAAGTTTGAAAGGCCCTGTAGTAGCAGTCCAAACAATTTTTTCTGTGAAAGATGATAAAAGACAGAAGACAACTGCAAGTCAGACCATGAACATCTGTTTTGGGCACTGGGGTCTCTAAAGTAGTAGCTTAACAAACCTCTGAGACTAAGCCAGATTATCAGAGCTGTATGGACTCCTTAGACCTGATACTGACCTCAATCCAATGAGAAATGGCAAGGAAGTAAAATATTATGAGTTAGGCCTCACCTCTGATGAGGAAACAGTGAACTATGAAAGCAGCTGCTTCAGATAAGTCCTGGGAAGAGCTAAGTGGAGTTCTGAGCAGGAATATTCAGCATCTGGCGTCAAGGAGACAGGCAGCAGGTATTTTATCAGAAATCTCAATTTCTGAAGAAGCGCCATGATACTGGATTTGTATAGCAGTCACATTTTGAGATTTGTTTTAGACCCTTTTCTTGTCTATGAAATAACGTCAGCCAGTGCTATAGCCAGCAGTTCTCTTGACAGACCGTCTTCAAAACTTGGACAGAACATACAGAAAGCGAGCGCCATCTCCTGCCCGTTCCAGTTTACCGCAACGAGACAAGCTGGTTTGTTATGATTATTTTACCTGCGGAGCACAAGGTGTTTCTTCTACGCTGGTACTCGAAATTTGTCTTCCATGGTTAACATATGGAGTTCCCAGCTGCGACTGGATGCGTTACATAAATGTGTGTCAAAGAGCATAATTATCAGCTAAGAAAGTTGACACAAAGGATTTGTATCTGCTGCCTTTTCCTTTTACTTGGTAACACGCCTTTGAACCAAGGGTCTTGTGTGAGATCCCTTTAGCAGGTAAAAAGCAGAGTGCATCAACATGTGTCATGCAAATACTTCGATTTGAACATGTTAAGTCACTCTCTTCAGTGGAAGAACTTGTGAAGCTACGTCATGTGCTCATAAGCTGTTACAAGACTGGTGTCCTAGTTTGAGTGAGAACGGAACTAATTTTGTTTAGTGATTTTACTTTTCAGCTCAGTTCTTCTAACTCACTGCACTGTCTGAAGTTAACAGCATGTTTTTACAGACAGTGTCTGCTTCTGGTAGTGATAACGCCCCATGTTCAGAGTGACTACCATGGGTTGGTGTGCAGACGAAGGCCACTGCTAGATCTTGTGCACCACATTGAGGGTGCAGAAAGAGAAAGGCCACAACTGCAGGGAGGAGCAGATAGGACAGGTCTGACCAACTGACTATATATGTAATATCCCGTATATAAAGCTGAGGGGACTAAAAAGGTCTTGTGGCAATCTTTGCCTGCTTTGCTGGGCCCTGCTCAGCTTTATTGGCATCCTCTTCCAGTTCTTCGTAACACCCGAGGAGGACTCTGTCTATTCTGCCTTCAATCCTGACCAGTGTGCTCCTGAATCCGGTGCCAGAATCCAGCTCCTGAACACAGCTCCCATCTGATGTGAGGCCCAGTCTGGGACTCTTCTGTTCCTGCTCCACAGCATCAGTGGTGATGGTGACATAATTTCCTTCAGAGGGGTTGGGTTGGATACATATTTATATATGTATATTTATATATATATTCCATTATTATTTTCATCTTCATTAAAGCTGCAAAAAGTTGAACCTGCAAAACCTAAAGCTGAGGAATGCAACCACACACTCTTCTCTTAAAAAAAACCAGAAAAATGTGACTTACGAACCACAGCACCATTCCCCCATCAGCTGCTGGACTCCACTCTAAAAAAGCATTTAGTGGCTCACCTGGGAATCCTTCCAAGCACCATGAAAGTTTCAGAGAGAAAATCCATTTCCTATCTCCTGGTCTAGAAATACCTCCAAGAAACTTCTCATCACCATGAAATGCAACAGCATGAGCACAGGTTAACACATTCCCGGTGCTGCAGCTTGTTCTCACACAACACAATGCAGCACCCTCCCAGAAACTGCAACCCACCACCAGTGCTTGCGGCATCCACACAATGAGTTCAAGAGCAGCATAAAATAGCCACCATGGACCTGAGCATGAGAAGTTCAACAAGCCACAGACTGTCTCACTGCACCACTGACCTGGAAACATAAAGGCAGACACAAACTGGGAGAGCTGCCTGCCCTCACCAGGTGCATCTCCAGCCTTGTGGAACTGGTCCTCACTCTCTGTGGGGATCCAGCCTGGAGCCACACTGCTCAGTAGGTGCCATCTCACCTCCTGTGTGCAGATGCTTTTCCTCTGTGCTGGTTTTATGAGCAGCACTTGATTTGCAGGATTGGAGAAGAGACGGTCAAGGTCCTCTCATTCTCAGACAAAGCACAGGACTGGATTTCTGCACTGCAGTGTGTTTCCTGAACACAGTCTTTCTGTGCTAGAAAGATCTTGAGTGTTAAAATCACTTGTCACTGGTAGAGTGAAAGCTGTATCAAGCATTTGTGAAGTTCACTGATGAGCAGCAAATGCTCTCTGCTGTGCCTGTTACTGGCCTATCTGATAGCTGCATTCTTTGGGTGAAGTAGGTGACTAGTCTAAAGGCTGACTTTTTCACTGTGTTGCATACGAGGATATTAATCCTTAAGGGATCTTCCCACTGCAAGAGACTGGATAAACAAAACAAAAAAAGTGGTCCCTGAGATATCAAAGCAGGCTGTTTGCCATATCATTATGCTGCAAATTAACCAACATCATTTAATTTTATAGGGGTGAACAAGAACAGTCAATGCCCTTTTTCATATCAAATCAAGAGCTGAAGGGTGTAATGCCAAACCAGAAACCCAGACTCATTACCAGACTAATTCTGCAATTGTGTATATTTTTTAACTTATTTTGAAATATTTATGTGTTCTTGAGGTGTGTACATGACGCTTAAAGGTATTCACAGAGCTAAGAGCGGTTTGTGTCTCTACCTGTAAATACTGGCTCTGCATTTGGCTAAAGTTAGAAGAATAACTTAGGGGCTTTTGGAGAAGGAAGTGTGAGTTCTTGGTTCTAGGTTCTGCACACTCCTGGGAGGATACAAGGCATGATCAAGGGAAAAATCAAAACCATCTGTTTGCTCATTTTAATATTTAATTCATCAGTTGATATTTCTGTTCTTATGTAGTTGAAGACTGATATGCCTTTCTGTGGTGAGCTGAGCTCAGGCACAGTGAAGTCTGGGAGATCCTTTGCTCACAAGTACAAAAGGGACATACAAAGAATGAAGAGGTGACTGATGCTGCCAAATGGCTTATTCATCTTGTCTTCTTTCTTGCTGCAGAAGCTGTTCTCTCACAGTTGTTTGATATTTCACCAGCTAGGGGTTGATAACCTTCATGTGAGTGTGACAGTAACCTGGTCCATTTTACTGTGTTGGGTTTAATGCTCAAAGTCCAAAGCTAAGTCTTTCCAGTCCTAAGACCCTTTGAGAGGACAATGGCCAATGCTATACCATGGGTGTATGAAGGATGTTTCAAACAAGATTTGTTGTAACCCCTTTAGAACTGTGTGGAATAGACAAAAGACTTCAGAGAAAGAAAATAAAGAAAATTAAATACCTGAGAGTAATGATGGACTAGGACAGAGTAGAAAATGCTGTGCAAATGGTAGTGCTTCCTCTGGCCTCTCACCGTACATCTGTCCAGTACAAACTCATCACTCAGTGGCCTTGTGTTGCCATGGTTTTAGAAAGCAGATACCTTGCTCTGGGTCTGTACCTGTTACTCATCTATTTGAATATGAGATTTAAGAAGCTGCAAACATCTGGATGCATCCATACATTAATGATTACAGGGAGGTCTCCATATTGATTTGTCCTATTTAGCAGCACTTCTGAACTGTGGATGATTCTATCTCTGCATCCTGCTGTCTTCCTTTGTGAGCCTTACCATTTGATGCTCACCTCCCTGCTACTGGGCAGTCAAACAGATCTGTTCTCATTTTCAAAGAATCACAGACCGTTAGGGGTTGGAAGGGACCTAGAAGATCATCTAGTCCAACCCCCTTGCCAGAGCAGGATCACCTAGACTAAGTCACCCAGTACCACATCCAGGTGGGTCTTCACTGTCTCCAGAGATGGAGACTCCACAACCTCCCTGAGCAGCCCGTTCCAGAGCTCTGTCACCCTTACTGTGAAAAAGTTTTTCCTTCTGTTTACCCTAAACCTCTTGTGATCCAGCTTAAGCCTGTTGGCTTTTGTCCTGTCATTAGATGACATTGGGAAGAGTCTGGCTCCAATCTGCCTACACTCACCTTTAACATATTCATAGACATATATTTTGACATTCCCAAGCTATCATAACACTAGCAACTTAGCTAGCACTTGCTCAGAGCATGTACATGTTTTGAAATGCTGTAGAAAATTACTTTTCAGTCTTTTAAAAAGCAGTACACAGGCCATAAAAACAGTTCAGGGTTTTCTGGGCTCTAAAGGGAAGTGTGTAGAGCAATTCCTCTTCTGTGTGCTGCCTCACCCTGTCAGCTGCAAAGGGATGGTCACAGGCTTTCCGACGGTGTGCATACTAATATGCTTATTTTGTAGTGAGTTTGTTTTTCCTTCTTCTTTTGATAAGAGTAGTCATACGCCGGCGGAAAGCAGCGTGTACCTCCACCGGCGGCACGCCCCCCTCCGCGGCCGCTTTCTGTTTCCATTCTCACGCTGTCCTAAATTTTCTTTTCCCCGTCCGCTGCTCGCCCGGGAGGGTTTTCCTCTTCCTGACTGCCGGCTTTCCCGGTGCCAGGGCAGAGGGTAGGCTCTGCAGCTCCACACGCAGCTGGAGCCGAGACCGTGTACCGGTGCTTCCGCAACCGGCAGTGCGTAGCCGGCCCGGCCATGACCGCGTAGGAGAAGAGGAGATTGCAGTGCTACAGACGGTATATCGAGATGTGATAAATAACGTGAAGGATTTTGCTGAAACTGGCTGGGTGTAGACAGCTTGTGAACTTCTGACCTCTCCTGCAATTTATGAACATCTGGCACTCCGCGAGAACTTGTGAACTTCTGACACCCCCCTCCGATGGAAAGTGGTGCGAACCGTCCAACGGGAGTTGGAAATAGACGCGTGGATGGGGGAAAGGGAAGGGGCAGTGTGGATCGAAGTGGCTGGGGCAGAACGAGGGGTGGATTCGGAGTGTATAAATACCTGAGAGCACACCTGCGGCTCGGTGTGCACCCAGCGCTGTAAACTTTGTTCCACGGATTTTTGTCCTATAATAAATTTTAAGCGTGAGCGCTTTTCTCACAATCTGGGGGCTCGTCCGGGATTCCAAACCTCATCGCTCCGGAGGGGGAGGCAGAGCTGAAAGGAAGGCGCGCCCCGCTGTTTTTAGTGGTCGTGCAATTTTTTTACTTCCCCGTCATATCAATGACGATGTAGGATCCGACAGATCTGGAAGCGTGGAACATGTCCCAAGAGCGGGGGGGACTCGTGGAACGTGTCCCAAGGCGGAGGGGAGGGGGGGGTCCGAGGAGTTTAACCGCCGCAGGCGGCAATTCCTGTGCACAGTACTCAGGTAAAAAAAGTGACTGTTAAGTAGTGTCTGGGCGGCTAGGGTTCAGGAGACTAAGTGGGGGTGTATGTGTGTGCATCAGACTCAGAGTTCTGCGAAGTGTGTGCGGAAGTTTTATAACCGCGGTTCCGTCTCTCCGCGAGGATATCGGCCGGTGAAGAACCGAAGCGGAAGGGAGTGTCTGACTGTGTACCCTGGGGAAATATGGGGCTGGGAAACAGCAAAAGACCCGGGGAAAGTGGGAGCCCCCTAGACATACCTCCTGACAGTCCACTGGGGAGGATGTTGTTCGAGGAGGGACAGGAGAATATGTCCTGCACCTGGGGAAAGGGTCCAGAAAGAATGATACAGTATTGTGTATTTGAATGGCAAATGGAACCTCTAAACTCAGATTTTTTATATTGGCCCCAATATGGATCCTCTGAAGGGTGGTTGTGCCAGGCTCTGAGCTTGTATGTAAGTTCTAAAGAGCCTTACGACCCAGAGGAAAGGGATTATGCCACATGCTGGAGGGGGGAAATTGGGGCTTTTAAAGTAACAGGAAAAACTGAGGAAAGGTCTAGCCAAGACTGGGACCCTGTCGACCATTTGCCTCCCCCTCCCTCATATAATCCAGTTTACACTGTGGAAGAGAAAGAACCCCAGAAGCCGCAGGCTCCAGCATTTCCTGGACAATAGAGGTGCAGGAGAAATGAGGCAGATTTACTAATTGAACATGGGAAGGAGATGCCTACTCAGTGGTATCCATTATGGGAGGTTCCAATGCTAGGGGCACAAAATGGGGTTGGATTTGTTAACGTGCCTTTAACAAGTACAGAAGTTAGAAATTTTACAAAGAAAATGAAAATATTACTAGAAGATCTCCTGGGTTTGGCCGAGCAAGTGGATCAGTTCTTAGGCCCTAATATATATATATACTTGGGAAGAGATGCAGTCTATCTTGGGGATTTTGTTTACTCCTGAGGAAAAAAAAGATTAAACAGCAGGAATAAGGGTATGGACAGAGAGAATGTGCAGGCTGGGGTGGTAGAACAGAAGTTACCAGTGGCTAGACCTAATTGGGACCAAAATGATGCAGAGGGAAGACAGAATATGTCTGAGTATCAGACATTAATGATTAAGGGAATTAAGGAGGCAGCACATAGAGGAATAAATATGAGCAAAGCTTTTAAAGATACACAGGAAAAAAGAGGAGTCGTCTACCAACTGGCTACAAAGACTCCAGAGTAACATTTAGTGTAAACTCATCGCTTACAAATGGTTGATAATAATAAGTTATTGATGCTGTATTAAGAAGTCTGTTAGGTGTTCACACTCCTTGTGACTCCAGAGGACTGCTTGCTGTAGCTATTTATTTTTGAAAAGACATTTCTTTATGAAGATACATAGCATTTTCAACTGACCAAACACCAGACCTGCCATAATTTACATCTTTATGTTTGCCTATTCTGGAATGGTTTTTAATCAGTATGGCCTCAGAGGTTTACAGCAGATACAGTTTATTACAAGGACCTTGCCAGATGAAAATTCAGAGAACAGCTCTGCAATGTTTCAAACTTTTGAATACTTACGCAAATAGCTTAACTCTTATGTAGTCCAGCTAAGTTTAATTTATGCCTAGGTGTCAAGGGGTAGCAATTCCCTTTTTTAAAAAACAAACCAAAACCAAACCTTTTTTGTTTGGTTGATTTTTTTTGTTTTTGGTTTTTTGTTTTGGGAAGCTCTTGCTCTCTACGTTTTCTGGCATGAACCCGGGAGGAAGGAAGCTGCCTTTTGAGCCCATTCTCATCTTCCCAGCCTGATTTTCACCAACCAGTTCTTCATCACCATGATTTCCCAGAGCACCTCGGCCAGTTGCGTATTTTGTGGGTTTGTCTGACACTTGGATCCTCTGGGACCCTATTCTTCTTAAAACCAGAGGGGGGATTTTTCAAATCACTCCTGTTGTTTTCTTCTCTCCCCACCCCCACCATCCCTTTTCAACCACATTTCCCAGCAGCCCCTGCTGGCT
>VYZU01032447.1:9857-27543 GCA_013401355.1 Ceyx cyanopectus
AGTACTCGAGGTGGGGTCTCACCAGTGCAGAGTAGAGGGGGAGGAGAACCTCTCTTGACCTGCTGGACACACTTCTCCTAATGCATGCCAGGATGCCACTGGCCTTCTTGGCTGCAAATGTGCATTGTTGGCTCATGGACATCCCCCTGTCCACCACGACCCCCAGGTCTCTTTCTCCAGAGATGCTCTCTAGTACATCAGCCCCCAGCCTGTATTGATACATGGAGTTGTTCTCCCTTGTTGGTCCCTTCCAACCCCTAATACCTATGAATCTATGAATCTGTGTGCAGAGCTGTGTAGGGTGTGGTATTTCCAGCTCAGTGCCAAAGTTACCTCAGAGCATGAGTTTGAGGTGGGGGTATGGCTTTGGGTCTTCCAGAACTCTCTTATTTCCATTTTATCTTCTATCAGTGACCTTTGTTTCAGGTTTGCTAAGGTGTTTTTTTTTTCTGTTGGCTGCTGCCTGGAGGATGTTAACTGAGACTTGGCAATAGGTATTTTGTGACAGGCCATTATTTACTAGTGAGTGCTAAAGGCACCCTCTGTAGTGACTGAAGTATGTTCTTTGAGCCCTTCTGAAATAAATGCTCATTTCACATTTGGTGCTTCTGCAGGAGATGAGATTTAGTGATCCAGGTGATCCGTGGTTTTGCCTTGCTGTGTTCCTATGGGAGCAGTTGGCTCTGTGTGCCTGGAAAAGCACTGATCCTGGAAAAGCATGAAGAGGAAGCACATCCAGATGGCTGAAGTACCAAGCTAGCCTCAATCTCCTGGAGTTTTCCTTATGTCTTCAGAACTACTTTTAATCTATGCTTATTGAGAATTTGGGTCAGTGCATTTCAATAATAGCAGTTTACAATGGAAACAACATTTAAATATTTTTGACTGATACTTACATACTTTTACTAGAACCATTATTTTCCAGTTACTTCCAAATATCATGATTGTATTTCAAAATGCAAGTGGATTTCTTTTTAAGGGGGAATTTGCAGGAGGGTGAAAATTCCTCTTGTGTACAATTCCACTTGAGGTGTAACCCACTAAGGGCTTGGCCTGGGCTGAGATGCCAGTTAAGCAGCTTAATGTGAGATGCAGCTTAATGGTCAAGGTGTCAAATTGCTCTGGCACACCCTGTTTGGTTAGTCTGTGTCTGTCACTGAGGCTGCACCTGCCGCACATGGGAAGCAAGCTGGGCATTCCTCAAGCCTACCAAACCAAGCACCTGGGCATCTCTCCCATCTCTGTACTCCCACCACCTCCTTTCCCTTTCTTCCTCCATTACTGTCCTCTTATTCTTTCCCCTCTCTCTTCTGGTTTCTGCCTCTGTTGAGATACTTTCTTGACACCCAGTGGTACTGTGCTCTCTGTAAACAGAGCCTCTTGTCCAGTATCAACACGTTAATATTCCCCGCCTGTTTGATTTCTTTAAGAAAGTAAATGCATTTCCTCAGTTCTTGATATCCTCTATGGTACCAAAAGTGTCATTATACTGGGCAGGGCCCATCAGGAGATTGAAACACAGCATACATTTGCACTGGGTCACAGTGTCAAGCAGAGTGTCACTGACACAAGCAGCCCTAGTGCTGGCACCACTAGCAGTGGAACACCCCAGTGCAGTCCACGGGGGTGGGGGGTCCTGAACTTGGGGAACATCCAGGGAGCAGCATAACATGCCCGGTCAGCTCATGGCAGGGGCTGGACGTTGAGTGTCTGCACTAGACTGACAGGCCTGGGGAGGGTGGCCAGAAAGCTGCCCAGCAGCAAAAGGTCTGTGGGTGCTGGTCAACAGGCAGCTGAAGATGAGGCAGCCAGTGTGCCCAGGTGGCCAAGAAGACCAACATGATCTTGGCCTGCACCAGAAATAGTATGGCCAGCAGGACTAGAAAAGTCTCTTCACTCTGTACTCAGCCCTGGTAAGGCCATACCTTGAATACTGGTCTCAGTTTTGGCCCCTCACTCCAAGGACACTGAGGAGATGGAGCATGTCCAGAGAAAAGCAATTAAGCTGGTGAAGGGTTTAGAGAACAAGTCTTACGAGAAGCAGCTGAGGGAACTGTTTAGCCTGTAGAAAAGGAGGCGGAGGTGAGACGATAACACTCTCTACAAACACCTGAGAGGAGATTGCTGTGAGGTTGGGATCAGTCTGTTCTGCCAACAAGCAACAGGACAAGAGGAAATGGCCTCAGGTTGCACTAGGAGAGGTTTAGATTGGATATTAGGAAAAAAAATGTTTACCGAAAGCATTGCCAAACATTGGATCAGGCTGACCAGGGAAGAGGTGTAGTCACCATCCCTGGAGATATTTAGGAGGTACATAGAAGTCATGCTGAGGGCCATGATTTAGTGGCAGGATTAACACTATACTGGACTCCACAAACCTACATGATTCCATGATTCTCTTTATTCATCATTTTCTTCCTGGAGCATCACCTGCTAGACAACATGCTTTCTGTTTTAACAGATTCATTCAATTATAAGGATTTTCCTCTTCAGATTTTCTAGGGGGTACTTATGGATTTTCAGAAGTTTTGAATCATTGTTTTGTTGCAAAGTGTTATGAGCTGTCATCAATTTCCCCATTAATAATCAAATATTATGTTGTTTTCATAAACATAAAATAAATTGCAGATTTTTGCCAATTTGCCCACAACCTGTATTGAGGACTGCTGTCTTAACATGTTCATTAACCTGTTTGCATTATGAAATCCCCATCAAATTGGAATTGACCTTGATTTATCTGCATGTTCTTATGGACGCAGCCTATGCCAACTGTCCCATGAGGTGGAGAAGTGTGTACAACAAGATAATCATAATTGATATTTTGAGTAAAGAAGCCTCCCCATTTGCATTGTAAGGCCAAGATCTCAAAGGTTCTAATTTAGGGCTCTGACTAAAATTTTAATACAGAAGAATCTAGTATAGTAGTTACAGCTGTGTATAGAAAGTATAACTTGAGCAATGTCTTCAAGTCATTGCCATCAAACCTTTTTTCCATGAGAAGTTACTAACACTCTTCTTCCCCCAGTGTTTTCCTCCTAGAGCATCTCCTGTTAAATCACTTCTCCCTTTTCAAAGGGTCCCAATAATCTAGTGGGTGTCTTTTGCTGTGGCAGTGGAGAAAAAGTGAGTAGACTGGTCTCCATATTACCCCCGACAACACAGCCACAAAGGTAATGTACAGAAAAAATTAGCACCACCTTATGCTAGTGCACTGGGTGGTAGAAACACTTAGAAGCCACAAAGCATTAAACACCTGGACAAGGTGTTTCTGCTGTGGAGTCAATCATCTCACAGTGAAACGGGGTGGTGTAGGACATTCACCCCATTGGGTTTGATAGGTTGAATGAATCTAAAAAAACCAGGTACTGGTTTTGCAGGATAAATAGTACCAGAAATCTGAATTTACCTTTGAGGGATTGGCTAGTTGCCTGATTCCTATGGCTCGCTATACATGGAACATAGAGTTGTCCATAGAACTCATTCTTGCACTAGGGAGAATTCTCCCTGCAATGGCTTATAAGTATGTAACTTTCAGTTACCTCAGTATGTGGCATTTTACACAAATGCTTTGTCAGGAGAATAATTAATGCAGAAGAGCTAATAGTTAACAGCAGCAAGCAGCTAAGCACTTGCCCTTGCAGTATACTGTGTTTGTGAGTCAGCAGAACAGGTTGCTCAGAACAAAACCCCCACACTACACATTTAGGACTCAGCAGTCTTTCACTACTGCCTATACTCAAAACTACTTCTCATACCACTGACCAACTGCAGTAGTGCTCACTAAGCCCTCAGAGCTGTTTTAATTAACATGCTTTGAGGAATTATTGTCCCGAGTAACAACAAAAAGACTCACCTATGGTTAGTACCTCCTACATTTAAGTCTTTCCCTGGTGCATCATCAAACTACATTTCAGAAGGATTCCTGAGCCCTGGCAATATGTGGCCACATAGTGTATACACAAAGTGTATTTAAACAGCTTCATACACCACTTTCAGAAGACCAGCTGGAAGCAGATGCATTCACATATCCAAAAGCATTAACTGCACTTCATTGAAGAATGAAGAATGCTCATTTTTTACCTGGCTGAAGACTGCTTCACTGATTTGTACAAGCTGATGATTACAAGCTGATCCTCCAGCACTAATGTAGCAGTATACTGCCTCTGGAAGTTCATGGTTAAATGAACCACTGTAAGAACAGGCTCAGAAGCTTAAAGCATTTTAAGTTTAGGAGCTTGAAAGCCAGCCAACTAGCTGAGTTACACACTATGTAGGGTACAAACTCCTCAGAAATCTATCTGTATCCCATAGGTAGCTCAAAGTGACTGACTTCTAGATCATGTTACCTACCGTTTATTTACACCCAGTGTAGTTAACACTTTTTTGTGTCAGCTTTCCATACTGACCTCCCCAACCATTTGGACAACCTCTGTCCCAGTTATAGGACATCTCAAATGCCTCTGTACATGGCAGTGTGCATGCTCTGGCAGTGAAAACCACCTAAGACTGGAAAACCCTCTACTTCTGCCCAGAACCGCATGTAGAGCTATTATTCAGGTTACTACCTTTAAGATAAAATGCACGACTTTCCACGGTAGGGTGCAATGAAACTCAGTGACAAGCAGGCATACTGTCAATGCTCCGTTTCTCTTGCGAGTTACTTAGAATTACATGTACAGGTCTCAAATTTTTAAGGTTAGCATAGAGGTAACTGTCTTTTTTCAAGGCAAAGGTGCCATCAAATAGAATGTGAATTAAAGAACTGTTTAAAAATAACTGGTTCAATGTATACCATCAAGAAAGTGTGTTTTAATAGATGTTTTTCAGGAATCCTGCAATTCAATTAAGTGAAACATATATAAAAAGTTACAGATTTTCTGGATAAGACCATTTATTTTAACAAATACGCGGGTCTTTATGATGAACTGGAGGCTGCAACAGCTGCTCTCTTGGGCTTCGGTGTGGTTCCCTCACGGAATCCATTCCTGAAAGTAGAAATTAATAGTTACCTCTTTTCAGAAGGATGACTCCTACTCCAGGTCACCTTCAGAAAAGTAATGTTTTAAATAAAGTTCACCAGCTTACTTGGGGAACACACTGAAATCACTATGGAATTCTGTGTTCAGACATTTTAAATAGGAAACACTTTATTAACAAGTGCATGGAATAAGCAATGTGCATTTCATGTTCTTCTGCTGAAGGAAATTTTAATTTCTCCAACAGGAAGATTTCAGCAACTGAGCTGACACTGCACCAGATACAGCACATCTGATGTTCTTACTAAGCAATTCAGCAAAAGTTTTCAAGCTTCTGAAGTGCAAGTCAGTTTCTTACAGGAATCCTCAATGCCTCCAAGAGGTTAAGACAGGTATGACAGAAGAGTCAGCCCCAAGATGGGGATGGATGCATCTGTACTTCAGCAACACCCACTGAAAAACAGGCTGCAGATGCAGGCGGCAAGTTATTTTCTGGCTGCTGCTTGCTGGGAAAGACTGGGCTCACCAACCATGAGATTAATAGATTCCTCAACTACACCCAGGTCTGGGACTTAGAAGATTCCTACTTTTTGCTATTAAATCCAATCTACATTTTTACACCACCACTCTAAATTACTTGACATTTTTCATGCAGCTTTCTTGTGTATTAGACCAGAAACTACAAAATTAAATTTTAGAGCACAAAAGGTCAGAAAAAAAGAAATTCTTAATTCATTTATCAGCACTATACTCCCCCTTACTTTGTAGGTACTACTCAAATGCTTTGTCAAGTTTTAGACAACAGCATCTCTGATGTTAGAGCTACTTACTGAACACCAAATAAGAAAGGTGCTACTGACATTATTCCAGTCCTTTCTTTGGAAGAGAAAAAGGGACTGGAATGCATTTCAAGACTTGCCTCTTACAAAAATGTAAGACTTCAGTGCAGCCAGCAGTTACACTGACTTACAGAGGCAACGCTACACAAAGCATATGTGTTTGAGAGCATTTAATTACAATAAATTCTGTGTTTCTTAGTATCTGTACTTAATAGAAACACCAGAACTTGTTACACACCCTACATATTAACAGTGAGAGATTTCAGATCCTTAAAAGAATATGCATACAATTGTTATATAAATTGCACCATTTACTTAAAGCAAAAATACTATATAACATTAACCATTGTAACTAAATAAAAATACTGCCTTTTAACGTTTACTTTTACAGTTAAATGGTATCTAAGCACATAACAGTGATTTGTAATAAAATGCTGTACCTGAATCGGCGGTAGACCTTTTTCAGGTGCCTCATGCGGCCAGTACCAGTGGTGTTGCGTCTCTTAGCTTTTGCACTCCAGTTATCTGAAACACACAAGTTACTATTACTCAGCTGCACCAAACAACTGAGTTGCACACTGCATTTGTACAGCGCAATTGTTCAATCATGGCAGATACAAAAAATTAATTATAAATTGTCAGTTTCTATGTAGTAATATTGCGTATTAGCTAAAATGTAGTTAAATCATCTTTTGAAAAAAGCTCCAACCCTACAAGGTGACAGCGTAATTCTCCTTGTCCAAAAGAAAGCCAAGACTACTGGAGAAGACAGTTTTTTAAAACTCAGGTCAGTTGGAAGTTTGTTACTTACACTTTCTCTTACGCTTAGCAGGGTAACCACATTTCCCACAGGTAGATTTCTGAAGATGGTACGCCTTGGACCCACATCGACGGCACAAGGTGTGCGTCTTATTTCGTCGCTTACCAAATGACGATGTACCCTTCGTCTGAAAAACATTTAAAGATGTGACGTGTCGGAAGTATCACTAGTACTTGAAAATCCCTTAACTTAAAATAAGCTCCTCTAAAAACCGCGCACAAATCCACACAATCAAATAATGGTGTCGGGAGGCACACTGAACTCTGAAATACCAACTCGATTTCGCCCACAGGTAGCCTCCTCTTTTGGCAGTAATTTTCTGACGCCATTACTTATCCACCCCCACGCCCTGAAATAAAACGATGCCACCGAGCAGTTACCTCTAGCGCCCTTCGCCAGATTGATCGCCGATAAACAGCTAAATGCTCTTTCGTTAAGAATCGCCATTTTCTGCTCGCCAATCAGGCGATCATTGGCAAGCAGCTTTGGCGACCCAATCTCCTCTCGCTTACCCCCGCGGCTGCCTCAGCCACGAGGAGGGCGCCAGCACTTCCAGGCCCGCAGACTGCACGGAGGGAACCGCGAAGGAGTTTCCCGAGGCGCCCAGGAGGCTGCAAGGCCCCGCATCGCACTGCGACCTCGCCGTCCAAGACGAGACGCGCCACGCTCCAACCCCGGCCCCGCAGCGGCGCCCGCCGCCAGGCCCTCAGGCCGCGGCCCCACAGGGACCGCCTCGCAGCGCTGTCCTGCCGCCGATCCTGGCCGCGGCAGAGCGTAGGGCTGCCCCAAGTCCCAGAGAGAGCGCACGGCACTGCAGGGCCCGGGTCGGCGGAGGATGGTGGCGGATACCGCGCGACCGCAACCCACTGCTCACCATCTTCCTCGGCCGCCAGCACCAAAGAGAACGAACCCCACCCCACTTCCGCTATGGTCCAACAAGTGCTTCCGGGGGCAAGACGGCAGTCGCTGGCTCCGCCCTGTGCGGCCGTGACTTGGCGGGGGTGGGTTGCGGCGGCCCCTTTCTACAGGCCTTGTCTGCCACGTGTCCGGGTGGTGCCACCTCCCAGCTGGTGTGGGGGGTGCCCAGCGCGTCCTTGGCTGAGGTGCTGCTGCTCGTGGAAGTCGCGGCTCGGGAGTATCTGTGTGTGGTGCTTGTAAGCTGCCGTGCGGCACATCGTGCTTGCTGCAAGTTCCGCTGCTCTGCCCCAGTTAGTGCCCGGGCCGCTTCTGCTTAGAGCTGCCCACAACCGTGCTTCAAGCTGCAGAGGCTTGGGCATTCCATGAAAACGGTTTTCCACAGTGAACTTGAGGAATAAGGTGCACTTGGCTCCAATACGTAATGCAAGAATGAACTGCCTCAATAAACAGGCAGCCCCTGCTGTGCTCTTTGCTTCTCTACCCGCTTTGGACTCCCTCGCTACCCGTCGGCCTGCCTGCAGCCGAAAAGCACCGAGATGGACACCATTAAAGCAAAAGCGGGTTTTATTCATATGTGCCGTTTAAGTTCTCACATGCCAGCCTACTATATATCTTCAGTAGACTCAAAATCTATATATTGTTTTATCTTAGCAGAGTTAATGTGAGAGGAAAATAATGTGTGACAGAAAGTGAATAAATTCTTGTTTACCACCAGTTTATCACCTTGTTGTCTTAAAAGAGGAAGTAGATGATAAAGCCAGTTTATTTAGCCATGATTGTAAAATTACATAACCCTAACAGCTCTAACAGCTAACAGCTCTTGATAAAAGTACGTATTTATCCAGCAGGCTAGATGTCGCTTCTAGTTTACTGACAAAAAAGGCAGTTATTTGAAAATGCAGCTGCCTGGACTTGCCACAAGCCATCAAACTGTGAGGAACTCTCCCTGGAGAATGTGTGGATAGCTGAGCCCCTAAACATGGAGCTCATTGTTCAGAACAAGGGATCATCCCATGGCCCAAACCCCAAAGGAATGAAACAGTGTCTGATTGCTCTTTTTCCCTTTCCCTTTCCTTTCCCTCTTTCCCTCTTTCCCTTTTTCCCTCTTTCCCTCTTTCCCTCTTTCCCTCTTTCCCTCTTTCCCTCTTTCCCTCTTTCCCTCTTCCCCTCTTCCCCTCTTTCCCTCTTTCTTTCCTCTTTTGTTTTTCTTTTCTGCCTTTCCCTTTCTTTTCTTATTAGATCTCAGAAATCTGCAAGATGCTGTGAAGTCATTGGACAGATGCCATGGCAACAGCCTCCAAAGGAAGTATGCCTTTGTCTGCCTGCAAGCATATGCTGCCACAGAAATTATTCTTATCCTTTGTGGGATAAAATAATCTTGTTCATTTCCATGTCTTCACATATGTTAAGACAGGAAGATTTTTGTTATCATTATAAAGTTGTCTTTAGTATTCACACTGGATACTTTCAGGGTGGAGAATGAGCAGAGCTGTAGTTGAACCTGTATCATCCTAGAAGCTCTTTGGGGGTGAGGAGTTAACCCACTGCCCACAGTGAACTGCACAGCCTGCTCAAAATCCACAGCTCATGTACCAGCAGCTGTTGAATGGAACCAGCCTAAATTCAGCCCTGATTTATTCATCCCTTTTTGATGCATGGGAAACAGTCCAAAATTTTGAAAGTGATGTGTCTGGATTTCAGCAGTGTCTTTTTGGTACCAGAAACAGTAGTCTGTCACTGCAGCTAGTGTTGCATCACAGCCTCCACATAGCACTTTTGGTCCAGTCAGGTCTGGTGATGGCAGAAACAATTTATTTTTCTAGCAAACACTGATCCTATTAAGCATCTAGGTCAGGGTTGTGTGAGTATTATGGAGGCAAGTGCCTTTCTGTGTCCCACAGAAATGTATTGTGCAACCTATCAGATCTGGCTGGAGTTGAAAAAGTATGTACAATGCAACACGGGATATACTTATCCATTTCTTATTTCATATCTCCGGAGGACAAACCCCTCTGCCTCAAGCTGATCTCACCCCAGGTCAGTAGAGCTTCCTGACATACTTGCTTTTCTCTGGCACTTAGCTGGTGAAAAGGAGAATAACTCACTTCCAGTCCCTCCCACACCTAAATCAGAGCAGTCCATCTCAGGAACAGAGAGATCAAAACCAGGGCTGGGTAGGCAGAGAAAGGTGGGTATGAGCAATGGAGTGTGTTTTTCACGGATTAGTTATCACGTTACTACTTCACACCATCACCAGGGTGCAGTACAGCCATACAGACCCTGATGGTATCATGGTGGGATTTGCTCCAAAATAAAATAGTTGTAAAAGTTCTATGAACCGTTCATGCTGCTGAAAGGACCTGCGTGTGGCAAATGCAAGACTTGTATCTAAGCAACTTCTGTCTAATGGCTTCACTTATTTGGGCACATGTGTAGCAAGCAGGGTGGACTTCAAGGGTTAGGAAAAGTGACGACTCAAGCTTCATCTATACTAGAAGCTAGTCAGTACTTGATACCAGTTACTTCAGAGGTACAGACAAGCTGAAGTCTTTATTTCTGCATGTGATCTCTCAGACTGAAGGGATGCCTTTCAGTATCTGCTTGTATATGGATCACTTTGACCTAGATAACAATGTCTCAAGAAGGCTGCAGGAGAACTGAGGCATTCAAGGACATTATTTTCACAAGGGTCAGACTGGATGTCTTTTTTCTGGGTACTGTCTTGATTTGCAGAGGTAGACCCCTTGGCTGGAATTAGAGGGGAAGGAACTATACTGAATAGCTGTTAACAAGCAGCCACAAGAAACATAAATATTTGTGTAGTATCCAGATTCTTCTGTTTGGAAAGAAAACAGTAATGTGTTAATTTGAACCAGTAACACTGGTCACCACAATATGACTATGCAGTTCTGCTAAAACTTTCCTTTCTTCTAAACAACGTAGTAAAAATTCTAGTGTAAACAGTAACAGTATATTAATAAATTGAAAACATTATTATCTGTACAGTTCTTAAATCTCTATTACAATAAGAAAAAATAAGAGCAAACAACAATTTACTTATAAAAAAGGCTGTTTCTTCCTGCCAGAAAACTAATGAATATAATACAATAGGCTTTCTATTTGTTTAATATTAAAATGGGTGGAAGAAAATTAAACAGCTGTCACTAACTTAATAAATTGTCTGTTAAAATCTAGTGGGGATGATCAAGAAACTATAAAACCTTTTTGTATAACTAAGCCTATACAATGTGTATAAAATACATTTGATACCGTTGCTTCCTATAGCCAGTCTTGAATGGGAAGAACCCCTTTATGGCAATTACATACACCTTTCATGCAGTGAGACTCTTCCATAAATACCAGCACAAAATATGACCCCACATAGAGCACAAAGAAAACAATGCCAGAATTTAAGAGAAACCCCACTAAAATCTTTCTTTGTTGTTCCGTCTAGCCAGGGGAGCCAGAGCAGCATAGCTCCTGGGACACACCTGTTACACAATCCAACAGCATCATTTCGAATTTTCAATTATTTTTTTTTTTTTTTAAATGCTTATCCCAAAACAGATTACAGGACTGTGATGCATTGTTACACCAAAGCAGTAAGTTTCAGAGTGGATGGTACTGGCTAGCCTCAATCTTGTAGAGATGATTGCATGACAGTTTGGGCTGAGCACCAAAAGGAGTGTATAAGAGAAGCCCCCAGTTGCTTTACAAGGTGACAGCCATTTAATTTTCCTGACAGTTGTATAACAACTAAATATTCCTATCTTGTTAGTATTACTTTGATAAAAAACAACATACTGATCTTGTTTGTTTAATGTTTTCTTAAATCTTGGTTGCATTACTCATGCACAAATATTGCACACACAAGTCTAGAACAAAATTTTCACTGGAGATGTATGAAATGCATTTAATAGAAACATAAAATGGATTGATTTGGAAGGAACCTCAAATACCATGTAGTTCCAACTGCCCTGCCATAGGTAGGGACATATCCCACTAGACCAGGCTGCACATATCCCCCTCCAATATGCTTGAACCCATTCAGTGGTGGAGCATCCACAGGTTCCCAGGGCAACATGTTCCAGTGTCTCACCATCCTCAGAGTGAAGAACTTCTTCCTAATTTCTAATCTAAATCTACCCTCTTCCAGTTTGAAGCCATTTCTTCTCCATCCTCCATCCTGTCACTACAAGCCCTTGTAAAAAGTCCCCCCAGCTTTCCTGTAGGCCACCTTCAGGTACTGGTAAGTTGCTATAAGGTCTCCCTGGAGCCTTCTCCAGGCTGAGTAACCCCAACTCTCTCATAGGAGAGGTGTTCCAGCCCCCTGCTCATCTTCATGGCTCTCTTCTGGACCTGCTCCATTAGACCCGTGTCCTTGCGTTGGAGGCTCCAGAGCTGGACATGGGACTTAAGTCCACATGTGAATGATTTTATCTTTAGCAAAAGTATGTGAAGTATGCAATTTCACATCTCATCAGCCATTCCTCAGAGCAGGACCTGATGTTGTTGATCTCCAAGAATAATTCTGGGCAGCTGGAGAAATGCACAAACACCTGCCTTATAGTGCCTTCTGTCTACAAAGGTAAGCAGGTAGTTCAGTTTTGCAAGACCCATTAAGTTTTGGCACTTGTCAGTGTTAAAAGCACTGGTACCGCATATACATGGTACTGTACACTTTCAGATTTTTCATATGTGTAGCAATTAGATGTATCAAAGTGAGAGAATAAATACAGAGCTGTGCATTGGGTAAATTTAAGGTATCTGATTTTCTTTCAGAAATACATATTTTCTTCTCATAAATTTTTACTATTCATACATTTACAGAATGTTAGGGGTTGGAAGGGACCTAGAACATCATCTAGTCCACCCCCCCTGCCTCAGCAGGATCACCTAGACCAAGTCACTCAGGAACAGATCCAGGCGGGTTTTGAAAATCTCCATTGAAGGAGACTCCACAACCTCCCTGGGCAGCCCGTCCAGAGCTCTGTCACTCTCACTGAGAAAAAGTTTTTCCTTGTGTTGACCCTAAACCTCTTGTGCTCCAACTTGCATCCATTGCCTCTTATCCTGTCATTGGATNAGATCAACCCCCAGCCTGTACTGATGCATTGGGTTTTTCTTCCCCAGACGCAGCACCTTACACTTACATTTCAAGTTTTACTTCAGATCTAGCATTTAGAGAGAAAAATACATTTGTCTGGAGTATAGCAAAAGATGAGAAAAGCAAACATTGGAGAAAACTGAGTAACTCATGTTTAATCTGAAAACCAGTAATATAAGCCTAATATACTATTTGATATTTATTTACTTTCTCTTAAATCTCACTCCAGGTGTCCTAGAAAATTGACATTCATATTGCTCTGGGACTATCACAAATGACTGCTTTCCTTGTCTCTTTGTTCTTCCCTAGAAGTAAAACTATAAACTCCCTTTGAAGTAGAAAAAACTGTCACTTGCATAGCACTCTTTACTCTGTATGTAATTGTGAGGTTTGACTTTACTATTCATATGTGACACAGAAACTCTAAGAAAAAAGCCTTTGCAGTGGAATGAAGTGGACAAATACAAATTCTGTATTTGCTGAAGATAAAGCATTTCCCCAGATAAAATAACTTCACTTTCCTCTATCAAAATCACTTTTGCTTTTTAATATTTTCACCAGCTGAGAACCTTCAGTAAGTACAAATGCTTTGCTAACAAAGGTCAGCTCAGCTCTGCAGTTACAAATGTTTATTCTGGAATATGTTTTCTGTGTATCAGGCATTTTCAGCTGTTCATTTACTGGAACTGAGGCATACTGGCTTCACCAGGGAATTCCTTGAATTCCTATGTACAATTTTCCTCTTACACTATTTCACTTCAATCAAAATAGCGGACAAAACAGTGCCCAACCTTATTAGTGTTTGCAAAGAGGACACAGAAAAGAAATGAAGCTTTTTGAACTTCTTATCTGCCCACAGCATGAAGGTCATGACCTAGATTAGAATTGCGCATGCAGCACAGCCAGTCTTGCTGAGGGGAAGGCTGTGCGCCAGCCAGTGGGCACAAGAAGATGCTGTTACTGACTTCAGCCAAAACCAGACACTACCCTTTCTCAAGGTACCATTCTCTTGACTGATGTTTTTTATTACATGTTAGTATTTTCTTGCCCTGGTTTCATTACTGCCTTGGAAGACAAAATACATAGTCACAAATAATGGGCAGAAATGTGTACTTTTCTTGCTATTAACCCACAAGGAAGGAGGGTATGGGAAGCTTCCTTGCCTGTTGCTCTCACAAGCCTTACATTTTTATATATATATAAAATTAAGAAATTGTCAAAGCCATTTGCTAGATCTAAGAAGTCACAACAGTTTCTACAGGTTAATTAAGTACAAGTGCCACCTCCAGAAATGCAGGTTTTCTAAAAATGTTTAGTGATATGGTTTCCACTACCAGATAAAAACATTTCCAATTAAACAATTCCAATTAAACTTTTTTCATATTAATCAAAGTTATTACCTACTGGTAATTGCATGGCTCGATAGGCAGAAATAATCTGAGAGTTTTGTATATAGAAATAACAGGATACCTCATTAATATGGGCACAAAAAGAGATATATATTAACTTACAGGAAAACAAGACAAAATGAAACTAACCTGTATATATTCTTTCTACATCTGTCTCAAGGGAGTATTTTGACCTTGTGCTTTGGTGCTGTTCCTCTGACCTGAACTGCAAGTACAGGTGGAAGAAAATGTAACTTAGAAAAGGACAAAAGGACATCACGCCAATTTCAGGGACTTATAAGCCTGTTGTAGAACTATAAAATGTGGAGCACACCTAAATTTCTCTGGAGCTCAGGTGATCCTCTGCATCTATATCAGCCCTTTCTTGTTACTGGTATATGTTTTCCTTCACTGCAGTCTGATGGTTGTTCTATGGGTAGCCAGCCCACACTCAGGGAGGCCAAGTCAGTGGTATGTCATTTCTGTTTCTATGTTGTTCTATGTTTGCATTGTCTTTATGAAAGTTTGCAAAGCTGACTTTATTTATTCAACTTTCATTCCAGCTGAAAGATATCTACAAAAAGCTCACTCTAGAAAGTCTTACAGTGGTAGTTAGGTTTAATTACTGAGTTCTTGAGTAAGCTGACAAAATTTTAATGAGTTTCAGATGATCCTAAAAATATTGTAGTTCCAAAAGACATCCTAATAAGATCTGTTTCTTTGAAGTCTTTCCTTCACTGTCTTCTGTAATTCTCCTTTATAGGAGAGGAATTTTTGTTCTGCTTATTTAAAAATATTTTTTAGGTTTTTTATTTCAAGATACTTGTGAATTTTCAGAGGGAGACTGCTAGACTCAATTCAATGAGAGATATTTGTTCAAATTTTGCTGCTTTAAGCATTTTAGCTTTCCAGCTTGTTAAAATTATAATTCTAAAATATATAATGCGTATACACCACTGATTCAGAAAAAAACCCAGAAATATAAAAGCATGGGCAAGGTTGCTGATGGCTAATGTTTGACATTCTCTTCAATCTACAAAGCACAATCAGAAAGTGATGATTATTTTGTAAAGCACCATGACAGAATAAGAAAGACCTGTATCATCAATTTGAGATACTTATTTTTCAGGCAATCACATAAAGCTGCTTATGAATTTATTAAACTATTAATTCAATGGATAAAAATGTAGAATAATACTATAAAAAATTCCCAGAAACTTTAATCATTGCATAATCATGAAAAATTGATCTTGCCTGTCTCTAAGGATCAAAGTGTGCCCAAGCAGCCAAGAAGGCCAACAGCATCCTGGCATGTATCAAGAACAGTGTGGCCAGCAGGAGCAGGGAGGTGATTGTACCCCTGTACTCGGCACTGGTGAGGCCTCACCTTGAGTACTGTGTCCAGTTTTGGGCCCCTCATTACAGGAAGGATGGTGAGATACTGGATCGGGTTCAGAGAAGGGCAACAAAGCTGGTGAAGGGTCTGGAGTGTTTCTCCTATGAGGATAGGCTGAGGGAGCTGGGATTGTTTAGTCTGGAGAAGAGGAGGCTCAGGGGGGACCTTATTGCTGTCTACAACTACCTGAAGGGAAGTTATAGGGAGGTGGGGGTCGACCTCTTTGCCCTAGTTAAAGATGACAGGATGAGGCGCAATGGCTTCAAGTTGCACCAAGGGAAATTTAGGTTAGATATCAGGAAGAATTTCTTACAGAGAGGGTAGTTAGGCATTGAAATGGGCTGCCCAGGGAGGTGGTGGAGCCACCACCACAATGTTAAGCATTCCCCTGCTTAACAAACCTTTCAGTGAATTTTCCTAATGTCCAGAAGTCTCTACATGGTGGGAATTAAAGCAGGGCAAGAGTGGAAATAACAAATAGTAGCTCTCCATTTTGGGAAGTTATAAGCTGCTGAATTTGTTCACCGTGTCTATTGTCCTAAGAGCTGAAGTTACCTCTAAAGAACAGTAGCTGTTTGTTTGCCAAGTGATGACCTTTTGTGTACACACAGGCTGAAATATCTGTGCTCTGGACAAGCCTGGTTTATTACCTATATACTACTAAGTTTCTCTGAATTTTTAATAACATGAGCTCTTTTCTTTCAACTCAGTTCATTCAAACAAGAGCTCTCACAGCCCTTGTTTGTTTAGCATACTTTCTGTTACATATGAATTCCTGTATCTAAGGCATTATCCTTCTATGAGGTTCCCTGAGACAAACTCATTTGCATTACAGTGAGCAATGCTATTTGACATATTTCATAGAGACGCATCCCAAGGCATTGTCAATAATCCCCGAAAGGTGACAAATATATTAAAATCAAAACAGTCAATTAAAACACTCAAAAAAAAATTAGATGGCATTAGCAAATAGAAAAAAATCCTGAAAGTATATTTCACAATTTAAAACTAACAACAAAATATTCCTTCTCCATGTAGCTGTCACTGAATCTTTGGCATTTGCAGCAGTCACAGACTGTCTTTAGGGCTGTAATACATAATGAACTTGAGCAATGAAGACACAAGACTATTTAAAGATTGGTAACCTATTGAGTAACCTTAGCATCAATCATATAAAAAGCTGGAAGTCTATATCACTGATATAATTATAGTCTGGCTGACCTTAGTGTGAAGTAGAATACAGAAAACACCATTTCATGCTGTCTCCAGACCAGGCAGGATATCATTAGCCTAACACGTGAAGCATTGTATTAATCATTCTTGTGCTAGAATTATTTGGTGCAAGACAAGAACTGCCTTGCCTTATGGCTAACCCTTTGTGTCTCTCAAACTACTCCTCTTTTACCACCATAAAACATCAGCTATAATCCTAAAGACAGTCTGTTTCTGAATAGATCTTATAAATGTTTAGCAAGAACTTAAAGTTGCTATGATAAACCCCATTTTTAACTGCAAAATGGTTAGTAGACTGTTGCCATTTTCATTAGCAGTAAAGGAAATCAGCTCCATCTTCTCTGTAAGTTCCACTCTGTCCCTCACTACCATGCAATCAGGAAGTAATTGGGAAGCTCTCTCAATCAGGCCTTTTTTTTTTGTAATTTGTGCCTGTTATAATCTGTCAGACTGGGGCTGTATCAGGTGCTGCACAGTCCCACATCACAAAATTACAGTGTAAGTAAATTAGTACCTGACATACCAGAAGGCTCCGCTGCCATTCAGTGAGACCTAGACAGGATGGAGAGCTGGATGGAGGGGAAGCTAAGGACATTCAAGAAAGACAAGTGCAGTGTGCTGCTTCTGGGTAGGAATAACCCCATGCACTAGTACAGGTTAGGGGATGACCTGCTGGACAGCATCTCCATTGAGAAGGAGTCACCGCATTACTACATAGTGCCAACTCTGTTGTCATGGTCTGCCTTCCTTAAGAAGATGCCTAGACCTTAAGTTGCATTACTTTATCCACATGAGGGAAGCCAGTGTCCAGTCCTCAGAAGTCAGCAATCCTGGCCAATTTAGCTAAGGTAGAGACTATCTTTGGGACTTTTCAATTTTAATAACTATGAATCAATTTGATAATGTAAATTATAAGCTTTCATCACTTCTATACGTATTTGATTGCTTTTGATTTAAATCCTCATGATCTTATCTTCTTATGAGAGAAGGCTGAAAGACCTGGGGTTGT
>VYZU01032450.1:0-10210 GCA_013401355.1 Ceyx cyanopectus
CTGGCCGCTTATCTTTCTCACCATGTTTATGTTGCTTTGAGTTATCAAGCCTGGGGAAGGGAACAGAGACAGCAGGTTACACACGGAGGCAATTTACAAGGTACGAGCAGAGCAAAGCAGAGATAAAAACCAGCCAGCTCCCCACTTCCCTGATCAGATAGGTGCGAGAGACGTGCGAATGCATAATGTCTATGGAGCTCTCATTGTTTTCATATCCATGAGATCATTAAGACATTTCAAAGTCTCTCGAGTCCACAATATGCAAGCCCAGGCTATAATAAGCAGGGCTGAATTAATTGCATGACACACTGATGAACAAAATGAAGTAAAGCCCTCTTGCTGTATGAGGGGAAACAAATGCTTTGCACGAAACACCAGCAGTCGCATCAATCCAAATTATGACTCGTGCTGCATAAATGATAATGAGAGTCTGTCCCAGACCCCGGGGGACTGCTGGAAGGAGCCCACACACTGCTGCATCCAAACAGTGCTGATGCTGAAAAAGGGACAGTGGAATTTGTCTTTATACCAAACAATTTTCCTTTGATCGACAAGCTATCCTGGCAGAAAGGCAATCCCACCCGTGCTTAGCACCCAAACACTGAGCCAGCAGTGCAGCTATTCCAGGGCTCTTTATCTCACCACCCCAGGTGGCACATCTTCTTTTTATCATTTAGGGTAAAATCCAGTCTTTAATATTACTGGGAGTGCTAACACTGATCCCATTCGATACCACTACTTCTGTGAGTAGAGGCTGGGCTTTCCTGTGAGACACAGAAATGGAAATGAACTCGCAGCTGATGTGTCATGTGGCACCAGACGAGTTATATTTCAATCTCTTATCTGGTAAGGTAGCACACTCAAGAGATTCCTGGGGGAGACTTTCAGAGCCTTTTGTTTGTTTGGTTTTCTCCCTGCTGTTCTGAGCTGTGCAGTCAGTTTTGGCCCCTTCCTCCACCTAGTGTTTTCTCACTTGTTTCACTTTAGCACTTAATACTTTGCCCTAGGAGATGTTGGAGTGTGCTGCACATTAGCAGTCAATAGCACTCAGGGTGGAGTGAAGGGCAGGAGAGATAGGGCTGCATTTGTGGCTTGTTTAGTATGACCGAGTGTAGGTTCAGTGCTGCATGATTCTCATGCATAACCTTGTCCTGCACTGCTTGAGCAGGAAGAGAGATGGAGGGATGACTCACACATTTCCACATTCAGCTTCTGCAATGAACTTTTGACTCCTTGCTCGTTCCTTAGAGCCCTCAGCTTTTCTGTAAGAATAAATAATGACAAGAAAGCAACTGACCCAGCAAAACCTTGCAGTCTTACCCTGCAGAGGTGGAAAGCACACGCTGGGCAAGGAAGGGAGGGTTTTGTAAGGGTCATCATCCTGACTTCTCGGTTCTGTTAGTTCACTTGCTGTGCTCGGGGAGAACACTGATGTTAGGAACCAGAGAGGAAATGGGAAGCTATGGCTGGGCCATGTGGGGTTGGGTTGATCACTTCTCACCTTCTTTTGCTTGAAAATGGGACACTTCCTGCAGAACGAGAAATGAAGAACTCGTGATTTGTACCAGACTTGTAGGCAAAGAGTTCAGTCATCTAGTTCTAGGGTAAAATCTGGGGCCAAAGGAAGAAACTAAGCTCCTGTCATTAATTTGAGCAGCATGGATGGAGTCTTCAGTGCTCAACCCCCAGAGACTGACCTGAACTTGACTGGGTTACTGTGTCACACAGCGGAGCACAGCTAGCACCTTGCAATTGCTATTTATTGTCATTTATCAAGTAACTCACTTTCTCACCTTCTTGTCACAGTCCTGATGTGACACATCCAGCATGCAAGCATCAGAAGAACTGGCTGGATGTCTGGAATCAATAAACTCATCTAGGCACACTTTTAACTTCATTGGTGGCTTTCTGTTGGGAAGAACGTTCTGTGCAACACTCATCAGGCAGCAAGAGCGTCCAGACTGTCTCCTTGCCCAGAGCACGGCCATCTGAGGAGAAATCACCACTTGTCCCCCAGTTGATGAAGGGACACTGAGGAACCACCATGCACACAATCACAGAAAGTTGGTGCTTGGAAGGGACCTCTGGGGGTCACCCAGTCCAAGCCACCTGCTGAAGCAGGGTCACCCACAGCAATTCAACAGCCCCAGGGCTCTCAGCCTTTCCTGGCAGAGATGCTCCAGACCGTGAGCATCTTTGCAGCCTTTGCTGGACTCTTTATGGTAGTTCCTTGTGTCTCTTGAACTGGGGAGACCAGCACTGGACCCCGATGTGGCCTCATGAGGGCAGAGCAGAGGAGCAGGAGAACCTGCTGACCACACTCTCCGTTCCCCTCAGGAGCCCATTTGCCTTCTTGGCCACGAAGGCCCATTGCTGCCTGAGGAGCAAACTTGTGTGCCCACCAGCACAACCAGGTCCTTCTCCGTGTAGCCGCTTCCCGGCACGGGGCTGTTCCTCCCCAGGGGCAGGACCCCGCATTGCGCTCCCCAGCTCTCCAGCGGCACAGAGCGGGGCCGAGGCCTCCGCCCCTCTCCTGACCCCACCCGCGGCCGCCGTGGGGCTGGGCCCGGCGTGGGCGGTGTCCCGGCTCCTCCCGCCCCGCCGCCCTCCCCTAAGCGGCCCGGGGCCAGCCCGCAGCGGCTGCAGCGGGGTCCGGCCCCTCGTGAGGCGGCCCTGCCGGGGGACCGCGGCCATGGAGCTGCCGGCCATCAACCTGCAGGTAGGGAGCGCGGGGCCGGGCCGCTCCCGGGCTCCCTTGGCGGGGAGGGGCCTCTCCATGGCCGGCCGGAGCGAGAGGGGGTCCGGCGGAGGGAGGCAGGGCCGCTGTCGGGGGAGCGGGCGCTGGGGCCCAGCCCGGGCTGTTCCCTTCCCTCGCTGCTGACCCAGGGGCCCGCTCGGGAGATGCGAAGGCCCCTCGAGGAGCTAAAACTGCTGGGGGGCGTGGGTTTAAAGTTTTTCTTTTCGTCACGCTGGCAAACGTTGCAAAAGTTTTTGTTCGTTAAGTTGTCAGGCGGTGCCGCCGAGGTTCTCTTTTCCTTCGGGGTTGTTGCTGAAGTGGCTAAGGACTGGCTTGGGACAGCAGCTGGTTATTCACTTGTGTCCACGGGAGTTTCCAGCTCAGCTGACCAGAGCTAATCCAGGATAAACAAGATCCTGAGGAGGCAAAGTTTGTGCTCGATAGGCAGAATACCTTGGGAAGGTGTTCCGGGTACTTTGGGGCTGTTATCTAGCAGATAAATGAAGTTGCGGCTGCAGCTGGAGGCAGTTTGAAAGCTTCATTATCTGGTATCCAGAGAAACCGGAGTAAGGGGCGGGTCACAGTTCTCTTCTGCTCCTCGCTTTGGGAAGGAGCACATAGAACCATAGAATCATAGAATGGTTAGGACTGGAAGGGGCCTCCAAAGGTTATCTAGTGCAGCCCCCCTGCAGGGAGCAGGGACACCCTCAACTAGCCCAGGCTGCTCAGAGCCTTGGCCAACCTCATCTGCAATAGCTCCAGAGATGGTGCCCCAACCACCTCCCTGGGGAGCCTGTGCCGCTGATCACCACCCTCAAGGGAAACAACTTCTTCCTGAGATCCAGTCTAAATCTACTCTAATTTAAACCCATTACCCCTCATCCTTTCGCTCCAGGCCCTTGGAAACAGCCCCTCTCCAGCCTTCCTGGAGCCCCTTCAGACACTGGAAGGTGGCTATAAGATCTCCCCAGAGCCTTCTCTTCTCCAGGCTGAACAACCCCAGCTCCTTCAGCCTGTCCCCATAGCAGAGCTGTTCCAGCCTCTGAGCATCTCTGTGGCCTCCTCTGGCCCTGCTCCATCAGCTCCATGTCTCTCCTGCGCTGAGGGCTCCAGAACTGGCTGCAATACTCCAGGTGAAGTCTGAGCAGAGCAGAGCAGAGGGGCAGAATCCCCTCTCTCCATCTGCTGGCCACACTTCTCTTGATGCAACCGAGGATGCCTTTGGCCTTCTTGGCTGCCAGTGCCCACTGCTGGCTCATGGCCAGCTTCTCATCCACCAACACCCCCAAGTCCTTTTCTGCATCTCCCAGCCTGTATTGATAGTGAGACATCCTTGCACAGAACCTGGAAGATGCTCAAAGAACTTTTTTTTTTTTTTTTTGCTTTTGATGTTGGTGTTTGATCTTGAAGCCTTTCCTGATGAAATTTTCCTCCTTCCCCACGATTTTAGGCCTTTTTCCACCTTCCCTGCTTTGTGTGTCTTCTTTTGCTGTGGCAAATTTCGGGTACTTTATTTGGCTCAAACTTTGCCCAGAGCATGAAAGGATCACTGATCACCTCAGGGGTTTTCTTTCTGCTGTTCCTCAGCTGCCATGAGTGATGCAGCTCTGTGCAGGGAGGTTTTCACATGGCTATGCTACATGAAATCTTGGCTTCCACGTAATGAAGTTTCCTCTTCTTACCGGTTCACCAGGAAAGGCAACTTCCCTTGCTAGAGGCAACTAAGCAAATGGGTTTTTCAAGGCCTGGCTGGTGGATTATATTACTTTCTGGAAACGAGCTGATCCTTTGCTCTGAACAAGTTTGGATTATTGTGTGATTCCCAGGGCACTAGGAAGATTAAAAGATCTTGCCTGCTGCTTTGTTTTGTAACTTGGTTTGATTTTTATTAATTTTTTCCCCTCATGCTAAAAACAGTGAGACATAAGGATATTTTAATTAAAAAGTTTGCCAGCATGAAATAGTGTTCTACCATGGGAGGTGGTGATGGGAGCTGAAAAACACAGACTTCTTGAGTGAATGACTTGCCATGACAATGCAGCTAAAATACTGCCTTTCTTTGGTTTTGGACAGCCATTCCCAAATCTCTTGCTAGGTGAGAGTGAGATTGTCCTGGGCAAAGTGTTTTCAGCATGAAGAAATTCTTTGTTGTCAGGTCTGCCAGTACTGCTTTGGGGCTGAAGAGCTGGGACTGGGGAGTTAATCATTGTACCTGTGTCTCTGCTGTTCCTGAGATGGAACTGGCCAGTTTCCCTGAAATGTAGTGCAAAGATGAGAGATTCTTATTCAGAAAAGGACTGGAAATAACACACATTACTGCTATTCACTGGCATGATCTGCTCATAGTTTCTGTGAGATTAAAAAGATGAGCCTCGTGATGGAAGTGGTTCCAAGAAAGCTGCATGACTGAGCTGTGTTTGTGCCAGAGCACAGCAATGCCTCAGCCCTCAGGTCTCTCTTTAAGTTACTTGCAGAGCTATAAAATTAATGTAGCAAGCTTTGTCCTGGAGTGGCTGAGGAACATGCTAATGAAACAGCATCTACTGGACCATCTCTGATAATCCTGAAATACAAAGTGTGGGTTGGATTGAACCTGGACAACACCCTACAGTCCATGTGCCTGGAAACAGGGTTTGTGCTTGGGCATTTTGAATGTTAGCTCACAGAATCATAGCATAAGAGTCCTCTGTACGTCAGCTCTTCCAGCCTCCTGCTCTGAACAAAGCTCATTTCCAAGTTAGGTCAAATAGCTTCACTTGTGATTCAGCTGACTTTTGAAAATCTCAAAGGCTAGAGCCATGACAACGCCATTGGATGGCCTGTTCCACTGCCTCACTGCTGTCATGATTATCACTCTTATCTATCACTTCTTTATATCAATTATCACTCATTATATCACTCTTATTCTATGATTATTATCTCTCATAATAACAAGGAGCATCCTCATGGGTGGCCACTCGGGTCTGTAATTTGGTTAGTACATTCTCAGGTGAATATTTCACAGAGTAGATGAGCACACACAAAAGAAGTAAGGAAAATAAAACCCCTTAGATACTATCAGAAAAAAAACCAGTCATTTGGAGCCATTTAATTTTTAACTTAGTTAAAATTCAGCCATGTGCTGTGTTTAAAGGAGTGAGTTCCTGTTCCAAAGAGCTTCCCATCTAACAAGACCCAAGCAGACCCAGGCTCTTTTTATGCTTGGCAGTTAGTTCCCTCACACACTGGGCTTTGCAGAGGAGCTAGGAATTCCCCTGGACTCTCCCCAGTTTCCAAAAAGATGCTTTTAATCACACAGACATCCTTCCACCCAGAAGAGACGGGGACAAAGGTCCCACCTTTCCCATTTTCAGCTCTCAGCATCAGCTCAAGTCTTGGGAATTTTCTCAGGAGAAGAAATGTGTTCCTTTCTTAGGCACAGGTGTCCATCAACAGATGGAAAAAAATGTAAATTCTTCTGCTGTCTCATCAGGAGACTGCCTGCAAATTATCTAATCTCACACGGTGGCTGCAGCTTTAAAGGAGGCTGTTCATTAATGCTGCATTTTCCATGTTAAAGAACACCAAGACCACCAGCTAATTCCACAGTGCCCTGAAGAACTGTCAGGTAAATTGGACTAATAACCAGGAAAGGAATGCCTTGGGTTTATTTTAGCAGTCCCCTGGACTACCAGCCCTAGTTTCCCTGACTTTATGCTGATGACTAAACATGCTTCATAATTTAATAACTGCAATATTGATCTAGACAGCTTAAAAAAAAAAACCCTGCCTACTTATGTTAACTGGTGAGCCTTGAGGGGTCTTGTGGGTATGTAACATGCAATTAACTACTAGCTAATTAAGAATTGCCCTGACGTTGTGATAGTCTCTTGGGTAGCTGCTGTTTGCACATCTCCATTCTTACCCGAGGACATTGTGTATTTCACCCAGTAGCACCTCTGCCTGCTCTCCCTGGCACCATTTTGGAGAGTTGTGGAGGGATTGGTGAAGCATTTTGTAGGCTTTCATGAACAATTAAAGGGGGAAAAAAAAGGAAAAAAAATCCTTGCTGGAGCAGTATGTCAGTGGCTGTTGATTTTTTTCATGTAGTGTCTCCATGCTCTGCTGTGCAGACAGCTTCTCTGGGGTCGAGTGTGATCTACATTGAGTGATTTAACCTCTGGCTCCTTACTCACTCCCCAGTTTCCTTCAGTTTGTGTTTGTGGCAGTACAGGTGGGTGTTTCAGTGGGCTCTTGTAGTGGGTATTGATGTGGGTTTTTTTGTTTTTCACTGAGGCATCCTAGATGCCAATGGGAGCCTTTCTGATAGATAGAAAAAATGGGAGAGTGCCTGTTTTCCCCGGATTCTGTGCTGTGCCCAGGCTACAGTTTCTTCATGAGCTTTTCTACTACTAGAGCCTTGCTTCCATATTCTTGTTTTCTCAAATGTTTAGGCAGTGCATGAGTGATCTGCTTTTGCTGAGACTGGCCAGCAGTCTCAAAAGCCTTTGAGCACGTGGTTATAGGTAGAGAAAAAGCCTGAAGTGGTGTGTTTTTGTTCCCATTTGCTGTCTTAATAAACATGTAGAGTATGTCTCCTTGGTTACAGAAATGTCAAGTGCTGGTGAAGAGAATCCTTGTGTCACTCGTTACACTAAGATGCTGCTGCTTTGATTTGTTCCCCTGAGCACAAGGATCAGGATCATTAAGGGCTCTCACAAATCACAGAATCTGGGCAGCATTATCTTGGTGCTGCTTTGTGCTGCCAGCATGTGGGCCCTGCTGTGTCCACTGGGAGTGAAAAGAGTGGGATCAGGTTCTCGTGTTCCTGGGAGATACCTTCGGGTCTGTTAATATTGCAGTGAGCTTGAACCACTGCTCTGAGCAGACTGGGAGGAGGTAAAAAGGAGGGTTTACTGAGGACTGGAGTGATCTTGGGAGGTCTTTTCCAGCTTAACGATGCTGTGAAGTTGCTGGGAGCTGCAGGCACGACCATCCATGGACTTGTTGGGATGGGATAGCAGCTTGGTCCCGTGTAAACCACACTGGCGTCATGTGAATCAAGACTGCCCAGCCTTCTGCACAAACTTCTGGAGTTCCAAAATCAATAACCCATTTAGAAAAGGCTAAGTGGGCCCTGAATCAACTGTTGACAGAGATGACAACAATAATGAATGGCTGCAGTGTAGCACCACGGGAAACACTCTGCAAGAGCAGCAGAGAAAAATGGGTTTGTGTCTCTGCTGTCCCAGTTGCTACCCTGGTCCCTGGACTGGGGACACTCTTCCCCCCATCTCTTGGAACAAGGTTGTGTCATCTCACATCGATCCTCCTGGAGTTTCCCACTTGCTGACTTCCTCTCTGTGTTTTTTTCCCACAGGCCATCATTCTGGTGCACTGGCTGCTCACAGTGTGGTGAGTGTTGGTAGCTGGCCTGGTTGAGAAGAGGGTATTCCTCCAAACCAGGAATGGGATGTTCCCAGGGAATTGGCACCCCCTTGTCCATGGGCAAGAAGATCCTGACTCCGAGAACGAGGTGTTTGTGTGGGAACTGTTGCAGGCTTCTTGTGAGCTGTTGGGGGGTTGTTTTTTTTTGTCTTGTTTGGCAGGGGATGCATGAATCACACGTTTCCAGACTCCTATGCCTGGGGGAATTTCAGTGTCCTGGCAATGGGGATCTGGGCCATTGTGCAGAGAGATTCCCTTGATGCCATCACGATGGTGAGTGTGAGTGTGAGGGCGAGTGCTCCAGGCTGCTCAAGGGGAGGGGTGGAGGGCAGAGAGGGTTGCTTTGGGGCAGTGAGGATTTTCATCTGCTCCCAGTACAGCAGTGAACAAGTCACATTCCCTGTTTGGGTTGGTTTGGAGCTTTTGAAGAGATGTATGAATCTATAAGCACTGTAAAGCATGATGAGAAGAATTGACTTGCTGGCTTTGCCTCTCAGAGGTGAGGTTTATTTCATTTGTACTATTTTTTTTATCTTACCTGTTGTTGTGACTTGTGATGCCAAAGGAGGACTCAAAGCACTTAATATGCTTGAGTTGGAGGGCTTTATAAAACCCTTCTCTGAACGTTGAAGGGATTGGCAAGCGAAACTAAAGAATCCTGGAGCACACCATGAGAAGGTGCCTGGCAGAGGTGAAGATGTAGGAGATACAAGGCCATTCATTTGGGAATCCCTGTCTCCCTGGGGCAGTGTGGTGGTTAGTGATGTGTGATACAGGGGTGAGGTCAGGACTGTGTGAGCACACAGATCTCAGCAGACAGGCTCTGTAACTGGCTATTACTCCCCGTGGTCAATCCCCTGTTCAGTTCCCATCCCCTCTTCTCTTTGCTTCCAGTTCCTGACTGGCCTGCTGCTCACAGTCCTCACCGACATCATTCACATCTCCATCTTCTACCCTGCAAACAACCACCTTTGTGGTTGGAGGTGTTTCAGTCTGGACATGGCCATCTTCAGCCTCGTCCTCAAGCCCCTCTCCTGCTATTTGGTGTATCGGATGTACCGGGAGCGTGGTGGAGAGTACACCTTCAACATAGGTAGGGAGCCTCCTCTGCTCTTTTGCACCTTGGACCCTTCAGCCTCAGCTCTGTGAAGCTGGATTCTGCCCCCCTTTCCAGGGAGGGAGGTGCTAGCTCTGTCTCTCCCTCCTGCCTCCTCTCCCATGCTGTGGCTCTGGTGTGTCTGAAGCTTCACAGTGATGTTCTTCCTTTCTTCCCGTGCACACCTGGAGTTGTCATCTGATGGCTGTTGTGCCTATGATGGTCTTGATACCACTGCTGTCTTAGTGTAACCAACAGGCTTCTGCTCCCTCCATCCTGCATTTGTGTTTGCTGGGAGCCTTTGGGTCCTTCTCTCTTTGCCAACCCTTTCTTTTCTTTCTGGGGGAAAGGAGAGGCAGCATCCCCTCTAGCTGGATGATGCATGGGAGGGAAAGAAGCTGGATTTATGATCATGTTCTTAGCTACCTTGATTGCTTTGGATCTGTATTTCCTCCCCTGGAAAATGGGACTGATATTTCATCGAATCATAGAATATTAGGGGTTGGAAGGGACCTAGAAGATCATCTAGTCCAACCACCTGCCAGAGCAGGGTCACCTAGACCAAGTCATCCAGGAATGCATCCAGGCAGGTTTGGAATGTCTCCAGAGAAGAAGACTCCACAACCTCCCTGGGCAGACCATTCCAGAGCTCTGTCACCTTCACTGTGAAAAGTTTTTTTCACTGTGAAAAAGTTGTTCCTCCCCAGATGCAGCACCTTACACTTGCTCTTGTTACATTTCATTACATTTCTACCTGCCCAGCTCTCCAGTCTGTCCAGGTCTCTCTGGATGGCAGCACAGCCTGCTGCTGTGTCAGCCACTCCTCCCACTTTGGTGTCAGCAGCAAACTTGCTGAGGGTGCTCTCTACCCCCTCGTCCAGGTCATTGATGAAAACATTGAATAGTATTGGACCCAGCACTGACCCTTGGGAGACACCACTAGTCACAGG
>VYZU01032450.1:13564-43373 GCA_013401355.1 Ceyx cyanopectus
CGGGGTTGGGTTGGGGTTGTTGATTGGTTGGGTTGGGGTTGGGGTGTTTGGTTGGTTGGGTTGGGGTTGTTGATTGGTTGGGTCGGGGTTGGGGTGGTTGGTTGGTTGGGTTGGGGTTGGGGTGGTTGGTTGGTTGGGTCGGGGTGGTTGGTTGGTTGGTTGGTTGGGGGTTTTCCCAGCTTTCCTCTTCCTCCTCCAGGCGTGTGCCGCGTGGGCCGGGACCGCAGCGCCTACGAGCCGATCGAGCATCAGGATGCCTCTCCACAGTGGCCTGAGTCCAGCAAGGCCTCCCAGCAGCCATACTGAGCCCCTGCTGCCTGGCCACCAGACCCTTCCCTCTTCCACTCTGCCCTCCCACATCTGTCTCCATGGAGCAAACCTGGTGCTGAGCAAACAGGAGAGGACCTGATGGGGGTTTTTTGCCTCCCTGAGGGTTAGGCAGATGAGTTCCTGCAGCAGGTCCAGGAGATCTCCAAGCTGTCTTGTTAAGCACCGAGACTCTTTAATCCCAGTGCCCCCTTTTCACCCTGCATGTGTGAGTGGATTCACCTTCTGCAGCCTGCCAAGTTCAGTATTGTCCATCCTCTCAATAGTAAGGGAATACTCAAAATGCTCCTGAACAAGTGATCTTTGAAAGCCCATAAGGACAGCCCTTAAACAGTTTAACCTGCTTTTATACAGATGTATTTCCCAGGAAACACCTGGGAGTTCTCTTTTTGTTGCTGTTAGTTAACTAAGATTTATGACCATAACTCCCTCTGCTTGCTGTGGTGTTTTGCACAAACTGGGGATTGTAGAAAATGCTTTTACTGGGCCAGGGAGCTGCTTGTGCTCCCAATATTTAGTCTTGGATTTTATTCATTGATGCTTTTATGCCAGTTCAATGTCTGTCAGGGTTCTTAAAATGGCTGTTGGATGTAGGTTATAAATATTCTGTGCCTTGAAATGTCCTTTTGCCTTCAGATGCTTATCTTAACAGAACTTGAAATTTATTTTTTTTTTTTCTAATAAAACTATAAAATGAACACAGCTTTTCTGTGTTAGAAGAAGTTACCCTGGTTACCTGTATCTCATTTGAAAAATGTAAATATTCCTGAGGGTTTGGGACTGTAGCAAAGCAGTCTGGGGTAGGTCTTACAGGGCTTTGATGGCTTTTAGTCTAAACTTAGTAAGACAGGCAGAGAGTGCTGCTTATAAATATGTGGGTGGGAAGGTGGGCTAGTGAGATGGATGAGGAAAGGAAAAAGATGGGTTTATTTACACGCAGTGATGAGCTCCATGAGGTGTGACTGACTATAAACTAATCTTAAGTGCAATAAATCTGCCCTGCTGTGGCTTTCAGGTAAAATCCTTAAAGAAAATAAAGAAAAAACGAAGAGCAGAACAGGCTTCTTTTTCAGAAGAAAAAGAGTAAGTCAGATTTGGCAGAATGGGCAGAATGAAAATCCTCACGCTAGGAAGATCTGTTTTCTTCTGAAGCCAGTTCATTTTCCAAGTTTACCTCAGTTATTCTGCATTTCTCTTGGCAAGACCTCCTGCTTCTGCTGCATTGACTCTTCAGTGCCCAAGAGCCCTGTTCTCTTCTCTCTAGAACTGTTGATATTTTTAAATACAAACCATTTTCTCCCCGGTTTGAGCTCTAGCACACGTGGATGCTTCCTCCACTGTGCTGCACAAGTGCCCTGCTGCTGCACCTGGGCTGTCATTGCCTATGCTGGGACCAAGCACGTGGCAAATTCCCCAACAATGCAAGGTTTGCTCTCCTGAGATGCATCCCATGTGCAGGCTGCCATGCAATGGAGCATAGGAACACGAGGGACGGGGATCTCTCTACTCTGTCATAGATGGGGAAGAATGAAAACTAGGTAGGCAGAAGTTTCTGGTGCTTGCAAAGTTGCAGAGCAGGCTTTTTGTGTTCAGTGAAGGCTTCTTCAGCCCTTCAGAACTGTTCAGCGACAATACAGATCCCTGAACAACGGGGTAAAATGCTCAGGTGACTGTGAAGCACAGACTGAAAACACCTGTTTTAAAACCATGCTTTTTGGGTGTTCCATCTCCTGAGGCCTTCTCAGCCATTCTCTATCGTGGAACATGCCAAAAAATCTGATGGCACCCCTCTCACTGATGAGCTGGGTCTGTTCTGTGGAGAATCCAGCACATAGAGTTGTGGAATTGACAGGGTGGGAAGGCACCTTAAAGATCATCCAGTTCCAACCCCCTGCCAAAGTCAGGGACACCTCCCATGAGAGCAGGTTGCTCAGAACCCCATACGGCCTGTCCTGAGTAACTTCCCAGGATGGGGCTTCCCCCACCTCTCTGGGCAACCTGTACCAGTGTCTCATCACTCTCATGGGGAAGAAATTCTTCCTCATGTCTGATCTGAATTGAGCCATCTCTAGTTTCAATCCATTCCCTCCTCTCCTGTCACCACCCAACAGCCTAAAAGTCTGACTGGAGGCCTGTGATTAGTGGAGTCCCCCAAGGGTCAGTGCTGAGTCCAATATTATTCAATATATTCATCAATGACCTGGACGAGGGGGTAGAGAGCACCCTCAGCAAGTTTGCTGCTGACACCAAACTGGGAGGAGTGGCTGACACAGCAGCAGGCTGTGCTGCCATCCAGAGAGACCTGGACAGGCTGGAGAGCTGGGCAGGGAGAAATTTAATGCAATTTAATAAGAGCAAGTGTAAGGTGNTGCATTGGTGAGACCCCACCTGGAATTCTGTGTCCAGCTTTGGGCATCCCAGTTCAAGAAGGACAGAGAGCTACTGGAGAGAGTCCAACACAGGGCCACCAAGATGATTAGGGGAGTGGAGCATCTCCCTTATGAGGAAGAGGCTGAGAGAGCTGGGGCTCTTTAGCCTGGAGAAGAGGAGACTGAGGGAGGGACCTCATTAATGTCTATAAGTATGTCAAGGGTGAGTGTAGGGAGGTTGGAGCCAGACTTTTCTCAATGTCATCCAGTGACAGGACAATAGGCAATGGGAGTCAGTTGGAGCACAAGAGGTTGAGGGGAAACACAAGGAAAAACTTGTTCCCAGTGAGGGTGGCAGAGCCTGGCAGGGGCTGCCCAGGGAGGTTGTGGAGTCTCCTGCTCTGTAAACATTCCAAACCCACCTGGATCTGTTCCTGGGTGACTTGGTCTAGGTGATCCTGCTCTGGCAGGTGGTTGGACTAGATGATCTTCTAGGTCCCTTCCAACCCCTAACTTTCTGTGATTCAGTGAAAGTCCCCCCCATCTTTCCTGTAGCCCCCTTCAGATCCTGGAAGACACAATAAGGCCTCCCTGGAGCCTCCTCTTATCCAGACTGAACCATCCCAACTCTCTCAGGGTACAGATGGCTTTCTGGGTGCCAGAGCACACTGATGGCTCATGTTGAGCTTCTCACACACCAGCACCCCCAAGTCCTTTTCTTCAGGGCTGCTCACAAGACAGTCATCTGGGGAGCAGAGCAAGGCAGGAGTTACTCCCTCCAGGCATTCTGTACCTTCAGGATACCTAGTTTGGGCAGTAAACCAGAAAGGGGGTGATAAAACCAACCTCTCACCCAGTGCCAGAGGAGAGCAGTAGTTACAATAATCTCAGTACCTGGTCTAGCTGGTCCTTTGTGGGCATTCAGGGAGCTGGTGGTGCCAGAGCAGAGCCTGGCTGATCCCACCAGCCTGGCTTCACCATGGGGCTTCTAGCCCAGCTGTGCTGCAGGTGTGACGCTCATCTCAGGGTTTGGGGTTTTTTTATGCTTTTAGTTTGGTTTGGGTTGTTTTGGATTTAATTCCTTAGGTCCTAATGTGCTTTTTTAGTTATTTTGGTGTTTTTTTAAGTGCTGAGTTGGTGGCTCTCTCGGATTAGCCACAGCCCATCGGGGAGCGGCGTGTCCCTTGCTGTGAGCCCACTGGAACCCACCTTGGCCAGGCTGCCCTCTGTTAATTAGCCGTGGGGTACAGAGTGGGGTTAATTAGCTGTGGGGCACAGAGCAGCTTTCCCGGGCCATCTGCAGCCCCGTGGCCGGGCAGCGTTGCTAATCGCGGGGGATAAGCTGCTTAGGGCGGCCCAGCTGCCCCGGGCTGGCTGCTGCCCGGCTTGGCACCTCCAGAGGGGGGAAAGCTGTGGGTTTGCCCCTAGCCATTGGAGACACGGGCACCGGGAGGCTTGTGCCCTGTCCCTGGGGTTCGGGTGAGGCCCAGCAGTGGCTGTCACAGTAAGTGCTGGGGCAGAGGAGGAGGGAGGGAGAGGGGTAGAGCCTTCAGGGGTGCTGAGCAGAGGTCTGGGGTGTGTGCCAGGCAGGCAGAGAGCAGCTACTCCAGGCTGGGGTGCTGGTCCTCCCAGTAACCCATCCTGGGACACGGGCTGGTTCTTTGGCAGCACACGAGGGGCTGCTGGAGCAGTGCCTGGTGAAGGGAAGCCCGATGACATTGAATCCCAAGCGGACACGAGAGGTTCATGCGATGGCAGCGACGGTTTGGCTGGTAAGACCCAACAAGGGGGCAAAATCCTTATTTCTAAGGCATGAGAAGCAAGATCTTGGGCCAGTCGCTGGTCCCAGTGATCACCCTTGGGCTGCAGGGATGGGAAAACTGGGATTGGCTGTGCAGTGCTTATGTGTTTGTCCTGTGCCCATTGTTACGGGGATGCTCACCCAGCCCTCTCTGGAGCCAGACATAACTTCTCACCAAGGTGCCATTTACTTCCTTCTGCTTCCAGCAGCAGAAATGCATCGATTGGTTTCATTGTTGTTGGTTTCCCTGGATTTGTTGGTTTCCCTGGATTTGTTGCAGGCACCTTGCTGCAGAGTATGTGGGTTAAACGCTCGAGTTGGAAATGTGAATGTGAAATCCACTGGTCATGGTTCCTGCAGTTTCCAAATCGTGCAGCTTGCCTCAAATGTCTCTTTTGGCCTTAGAAGTTTTTTGAAGAGAACTTCATAAAAAAAAGTTTCTGCCTTTTTGAGTGAGATCAACTGCTGCTTAAAAGTGGTTATGTAAAAGTTCTGAATGGCAGAAAAACAAGATATATGAAAGGATAGTGTCTCCTCCTGATCTGAGTGAGACTGAAATTAGGAGAGTGAGGTGAAAAACACCACCAAAAATAATCATGGCAATGTGTTGAGAACCTGGAACCTGGCAGAAAGAACTGGAGAACTAAAAAAAGGTAAAATAGTCCCACAAGGCATCAAAACAAAAAATTATGTCCAGGTTCTTGAACGTAAAATTGACAGGTGCCAAGTTCCAGGTGTACATGGAACAAGACAACACTGATGGTTCCATGTCCTTTCACAGTTCAAACCCTTTCTTTTTTGTGATCCATGGGTAATTGGCTGGTTATTCCTGGGATGCAAGTTGTGCTTCTAGGAGTCCACTGCTCTTTGTGGTTCTACCCTGTGCAGCCACGGGCATCCCGGCCAAGGCAGCTGTGTTTTGTCCCTTCCCCCTGCAGGTACCAAATTCCACTTGTCTGGAGTTAAATAACAGGGTCTATCTTTCTGTTGAGGGTACATTTGGAGAGGTAGGAAAAGCAGCAGCAGCAGCTCCCAAGGATGATTATGCTGCTGCTTGGTTGTCTCCTGTCACCTCAGTAACTGAGTTTACTCCCCAGTTTGTGGTGATTACTGCAAAAGTTGGTGAGAAGGACAAGTGGGCTGTTTGCAGACTGGGGTGAGAGGCTCAGGTGCTTTCTTGGAAGAGGATGAGATCAATGTAGCTTGGAAACTGCAGTTTGACAGGAGCCTTTCTGATGCTTGAGGATGTTTGAAAGAGTCAATGGGCATTGATTTCAGAGGCTGGTCTGTCTCTTCAGATTCACTAGGGCTTGGGGTTTTTTTTTAGAATGTTAGAGGTGTGTGTCTTTCACAATACCATTGTCTTCTTTTTTTAAGGGGGTTGCCAAAAAGTGATGGTTAGAGTGACAAAGTGATTGATTGACAACTTGCTTTTAAAATGAGAAGGAATGAAAGCACAGTCCCCTCTAATTGCACTTAACTGTTAAACTGTTAGGAATCTGTGCTCATCAGGAGGGTTAGATGTATAACCAGCTTAGTGGCTAGACTGCCAATTAGGTCTCTCATTTGTGCTATAGCCTTCCAGGTTAGGGGATAGTGTAGATTTTCTGGATATGTAAACAAGGTTTCATCCTTTAGTGTGGACAAGAAGAAGTTGGCCTGCATAGCCTTGAACCTTTGCAAGGCTGGAGCATGACACGTGGACAAACATTCACTCGTTAAGCAGAGCCTTAATTCAAGGCATTACCTCTTGTAATCAGGCCTGGAGAAAATACAAGTGTGGAGAAGATCTGAACTGGGTTTCCAGTCCATGAAGGGGGTCAGCATTGTACTTCAGCTGGAACCGTGTTGCTCTGACTTGTGAAAAAACACTTTTTTGTTGCTGTCACATGGATCTGGTTAAAGCTAAAGCATCCTGGAGGAGCAGCTGCAGACTGCCTTGTCTTGGTATCAGGATCATTCAGCCTGGCTAGCCACAAGCACCCAGGCTGCCCAGGGCAGGGGTGGAGTCCCTGTGAACCCTGGAGGGATTTCCAAGCTGTGGAGCCATGGTGTTGAGGGACATGGGTCAGTGGTGCCCTGGCAGTGCTGGGGGTGGTTGGACTCCATGAGCTGAAAGGTCTTTTCCAAACAAAACGATTCTGTGACTCTTTAAATGATCTTTGAGGCTGCAGATGCATAAATGCTGGAAGTCTTTGTTTTCCAGGTTTTCTGTTGACAGCTGAGTCTGTCCCCTCCAATCCTTCCTGCTCGGCCAGATATGGATGCCTGCTGAGAAACAGAGAAAGAACTGTCTGTAATCCTTTCAAGGCAGGCTGGTGGATTGGAGGTAAGAAATTCCTAAGGCAAGTACCCAAAGCCTTTGGCAAACCAGGGGAAATGGGATGAGAAAGAAGCGTGCTCCATTGTTTATATTTCTTTGTGTTTTTCTTCAGAGCAAAGCAGCACCCTGAAGAAGTTGGGTGGTGGTTGGTGTTTGGGCACTAGCAGAGAGTAGACGTCTCTCCTCGAGGCTGCAGCGTTCGGCGGCAGACCCGGGTGCAGCACCAGGGTGCGTGTCCTGCAGCCCTGCCACCTGGGAGGAGACACCCCAGGCTGAGACAGACTAATCCCTCCTGCCCTTCTCAGCCATTCCAGGACACATGGCCAGCTCCAGTTCCTGTTTCCTGCAGCAGGATAATCTCACTCTGGGCCGCTGAGCGTGCAGCTCATCAGATTCCCTGGCTTGCTCTACCAGTCAGCCCTGCTGTGAGCCTCCCCCCAAGACACCCCTGCCTCCAGCCTTACTTACAGTTCAGAGGGGAGGAGGAATGAGAATATTAATTTTCGTCAACACCACTATCAGAAAGCAAAGGCACCTGCGAGCTGCTTCATACACACTGCTCACCATCGCTGGTTAGAAAGTAGAACCAAGAATAGTGACTATCCAGTGGGAAAACAACAGCATCAGCCTCCTGCTGCTTCTTGTATGGATCCTGTGAGCCCTTCCCTGGTCAATGCACGTTTGTCATCTGGTACAGTAGATTCTCCTCTCAGGTACAAAGAAGTGGTGTGTCCTTCTCCAAGGAGCTCTAGTGAAACTCCCAACACTTGTCGTAATCCGGCCTTGACCCTGGGGGACCTTGATCCATCTAGTTTGGGGTCCCATCAGTCTCTCCTGCAATCCTCAAAGATTTCTGCTAGCTTGTGCTATTCAATCCAGAGTCTTAAGCAAGAGACTGCTTTGATGGGGGTATGGGGCTCCCTTCCTCTGGAGCCTAAGTCATCTGCAGTCCCTGGCAGTTTGTGCTTTGCTCCCTGTGATTCACCTCCCAGTATCCTGGGTGCAGGAGAGCAGCTAGCTGGAGTAAAGACCAGTGCTGCTCAGGCAAGATTGAAATGGGGTGTCCCATTTGCTCAAGACTGGAGCCTTGGTGCAGTGACAAGGGGCTTCCCTTGTGCAGAACCTCTCTCTGTCTCTCACAGATATGGGTTCATTGACTCGAACACATGGAGAGCCAAAATTGCAGGTGACATCCATCCAGAAACTCTCACTTTGGGGGTGGGCTCTGGCAGGCCAGTGGATGCAGAAATAGGTTCCTCCTACAATTGTTCCCCTTATTTCAGATGTCAGTCACAGGCAAAGGCAACTCTGGAAACCAGTAGTCTTTATGTTCACACAAAAGGTCATTCCCCCAAAAAGGTTCTGGAAGGAGAAGAGACATCTAATGGCTCAGCACCATGTGCTGGATCTTGGAAGAAAGACCTTCCAGCCAGTCTTTACCCTGGGGGTCTGCAGGTGTCAATGGAGACAGACTGGGGGGAGACTCAGATGAACGTTGGGGTAGCCATGTATGGGACTCCAAGGGATGTGTGTGTGAGAGTCAGTTCTCCTGGAGATAAAGAGTTTATACCAGTCCAGCATCTTAGTATTAAATCTGTTGAAATCAACAGCTCTGAACTACATGTGAAGTCCAGCAAAGAGTCGGATGAGGGGTGTGACTGTAAATCAGGAGCAGCCAGAAGAGTGGCTGTGCTGGGTGGCAACCAGTCCAGACCTTCTGGTGCTCAGGTTGAAGAAGGGTTTGGTGAATATTCCAGCATAGATGGTAGGAATGTGAGCAGAAGAGGAAAGAGAAACAAACATTCCCACCAAAGCAGCTGGAGGAACTGGGAAGCCAATGCCAATCTCAACCAGTCTGAAGAATCTTCTGTGGAGAGGAGTGTCAAAGAGCCACAGTGCTGTGAAGAAAGGAGCCAGACACAGGGATCTGTGTCTAGAGAGGTGAGGGTGTGCTCATGTGTAGTGTCCCTGTTCACAGATGCTGCCTGTGCTTGTTTCCACTTCATGCTAGAGGTGCAGAGTTGAGGTAAAACAGTGATGGGGATGCTTGTCCTATAACTTTTTCTGGCACTGAATGGCTGGATTTTCCTCTTATTCCTCTTTCCCCCTGCTCCATCCCAGCATACACATCTGTCTCTCATACTGCTCCCTAAAGACCACCTTGTTAACTTGGTCGTTTTGGGGAATGCAGACACCTCATTACATTCTCTGGATCCCTACATGCAGAGGGAAAGCATTCAGCAGTTTATTACCCCGTGCATAGGTGCAGGGCTGGGGTTCCAGTTCTGTGTGAAGAACGATGGTGGGGACAGTGTCAAAGGCATCTGACATAATACACCACCCCAAGGCAGCTCTGCTTTGATGGCAATCCAAACTGACTTGCCATGCTGGGCACAGAGAAATTCTTCCACAGAGTAGTGTGAATGATCACAGGAGTTGCTGTCCTTTGTCTGTTGGCAGGTCTGGGACAAGAGCTTCTGGTCCTTGAAGGTGAATGCGCAAAGGTAAAAAGACTGGGAGTGTCCTGGTAGTTAATGGGGGAGGAAAACCACTGGAAAACGGTGGAGCCACTTTAGGAAAGTTTGGGTCTGGGACTTGACCTGCATCATTGGCTCAGGGGAATCATCCTTTTCTTTGCAAAGGGTTGTGATCCAGGATGGAATCACCTGTACCTTTTAAATCCTAGCTTCTGAATTCAGCCTGGGTTGGTGCTGGCAATGGAAACACCTTGGTACCATCTGTGCTGCTTCTCAGTGCAGCCAGTTCCAGCATAAGCAAAGGTCAAGAACTGGTCTTAGCCACTGAGGTGGGATTCAAATTTGTGACCTGTGGGCGAGATCTGTGAGACTGCTGCTAGTTTAGTGATACCTTGATTTGTTGTGGGGCTGGAGATGGTTTGAAATGCCTCAGTTCAGCTTGCTGGCTGAACTCTGATTGCCACCTCCTGGCTGTGTTTAACTTTCTGTTACCTGGAGCTCACTTGGGTTGTTTTGGTTTTGTTTTCCTCTTTAAGTTCCCAGCACTTGTGTGACAGACAAATACTAAAGAGGTGTTTCCAAGCCTGGAAGGGACACATCCTCTGGAAAAGGGCTGCAGCCAGGCAGCTTGACAGGCAGCGACTGCTTCGGAAGGGCCTTGGTGCTTTGCAGTGGGCTGTGCACCAGAGGAGGATGCAGCTGGAGGCAGCTCAGCACAGACTTGCCTCAGCTCTGCTGGCTGGCACATTCCACAGGGTGAGGCCTGGCTAGAAACAGCAGGAGTGGTGCTGAGAGTCCTGTTGCACGGTCAGAGAAGGCAGAAATCCTCTTTGGACAGGGAGGAGGGAGGGGTACCCTGTGTGAATTTCAGGGATGTGGATCCCAATCCTGATGCTCTGCCTGTGGTTTGTTCTAATCCTGTGATTTCCCTTCCAGTGGAGGGAAGCTGTGGCTAAAGGGAGCAAAAGGACAGCCCTGCAGCCTGAGCTGTGTCCTCAAATTTCGTCAGCGGGGTTTTTTGGAGTAGGAAGATTAGCAACTATGACAACCCCAGCTCAGCACCAGCTTACAGCAGGATACTCCAAGGAAGCCGAGCAGGCTTGTAGGTAAGCTGAGAGCATTCTCTGGCTGTTGGACAAGTGGAGCTTTACAAACAAAAGGGAGAATTTTTGCTGAAATGGTGGGAAACTCATTTGCAGGTTCAGGGGTGTATTGCTTTAGATAGGCACAGCAAGAATTAATAACTTAGCTTTCAGAACTACACAACCCTATTCCAGAGCTTCTATGCACTAGTGTTTTCAGTCTGATTTGACTGTCTGACAGCAGTACTCCTGTACTATTTTTGAGTTCATCTGTCACCTGCATATGTGATACAGACATAAATGAGGTCAGAGTGAGGCAATACTACAGCCTGTAGCAGGACACAGAGGTGTCAAAAGAAAAACCTTTTTTTTTGTGCTGTCTGATTTTAAGGCAGAAGAACAAGTCCAGACAAAAGGAGAGATCTACCTAGGGAGAAGAAAGGCTCTGGATGTTGTTCTCTGGGGGCCTCTTTGGACAGAAGGATGTTAAAGCATCCTTGTGGCTCTTTCAGGGTGGAGAGAGGACTGTGGACACAGCTTCATCGTAGGCAGAGAGGAGATGAGTTCTGCTGGAGAGCTCAGGCAATCAGAGACATGAGACAACTTGCTGGTAAGCACATGCTCCCTAGTGCTGGAACAGCTTGTAGGCAATCACTGTGTCACTGTGCTTCTTGGATCATGTTTGATCAGACTCTTGCAGAAGCTGGGCCAGTATCTGTGATGGTGGAGGGTGGCCTGCCCACTGTCATACACCCTCTGCCACGTTCCTTGTATCAGTGCAGCCACAGCAGATGCTGGTGCTCCAGCAGTGTGAGCTGTCTCTCTTATGTGCCCTTTCCCAGACAGCTGGAGATCAGCCAGGGGATGTTTGATGTGTGACACTAAGTTGTTTGAAGTTCTTCTCAGTTATTTTTCTTTCTGTCAATCTCTCCCTGACCTGCAACACAGCAGCTTTCAGACTGTGGCGCCTGCAGAAGGAGCTGCTGAGCGAAGAGGAAAAGGAGATTTTGGAAGCCCGTGTTCTTCTGGAAAAGAAACAGCTACAAAATGTTTTCTGGATGTGGCGTTCCCGATGCTTGGAAATGAAACAGGTTTTAGCCCTGACAACTCTGATCCAAAGAAACTTGGTCTCCAGGTAAGTTGATGAGGTCTTTTTTTCACCTGAAAAGTCTGTTCACTCAGGAAGTTCAAGGAATGACAGAGCTAAACCAGACAGGAAGATGTTGTTCCATGTTAAAGCTGTCTATTTGTTTGGGATAGCAGTTAATAAAGATGAAAGCAGGGATAGAAACATGAGAAGGAACTACTGTGGCCAGAGACATTACAGCTTCATCCTGTGCAGTGCCAAAGCTTTTTGGTCCTGTCCCTTGACAGCTTCCCTCTGTCTTTTCTGAACTAAACCCGGGCTTGGGAAGAGACACAAGCTTGTACACATGGATTTCCACATAACTTTACTTTCCTCTGATATTCTCAGGTGCTTCAGTGCATGGAAGGAGAGTGTTGAGCAGAAGGTGCTTTACAGGCATAGCCTGGCCCATTTCACAGCAGTATTGCTGAGAAAATTCTACCAGCAGTGGGTTCAGATGCTGCAGGTCAGAGAAGGTGATAAGCAGGCGATGGGGAACTTCTTCCTCCTACGATGGAGGCAGCATTATGGTGAGCAGCTTGGGGGCTGGTCAGAGTCTGAGATTTGAGAGTGCTTAGGCACCTTTCTCCTCTTCTTGTATGGTGAAAACCATCTGAAAACAGCCTGATAACAAGCTCATGTGAAATACATGGTAATAACAAACCAGAGTGGGCAGAAGATGAGTTGTTCTGGATGTGTTGGTGAACGGGGAGATTTGTTGTTCTGCTTCATAAAGTTTGCTGAAAAGAAGGAGTTTGAGGGCTGGGCTTGGTTTCTTAGGAAAGCCTTCTGACAAATGTTGTCTCCTGTCACTCTGTAACTGGTTATGGACCAGTTACAAACTTAGCAGCTGTCAAGACTGAGACAAAGAGGCAAGAAGATCAGCCTTTGTGGACTGCAGAGAGGTGGTTTCCAGAGAAGGCAGGATCCTCTCTTGATGACATCTGCCAAAAGGTGAAACTCCAGAGGGTGTATCTGCTGTGGAAAACAAGACTGTACGAGCTTCACCGAGCTGAGTGAGTGAAGAACAGCCAGTTCCTGAGCCCTGCCCTCATTAATAGTGCCACTTGACTTTCTGGTCCTTCTGGAAGAGCCCCTTTTGCCATCTGTCATCCATCATGTCTGTAGTAGTGTCCCCCTCTGGTATCCCTTTTCTGCCACTTTGCCATTTCAGTGTCTTCTCTCTTAGTTCTTTCTTGCAGACTTTGGAGCAGTGCAGACTCAGAAAAGCTCTCAAGTTATGGCACCAAAAGTGTCTCATGCTGAAGACAGTTGAACAAATTCCTGAGCACTTACAGAGGACTGTTGATGAAGAACCTCTTTCCATGCTGTTTTCTGAGGACTTCTCAACATCTTCTGGCTTTGAGAGCAGTGCTCCAGCTACTCTGGCCTCCCAGTGCTCACTGGAACAGGTGAGGAGCTGTTGATGCATCCAGACTGCTCTCAGGTATTAAATTGATTATTTTATCTGGGTGAAAATTTCTGCTTCCTCTTGTCATCAGCAAACTGTGTGTAGCATTTAGGCCTGGAGAGCACTGAGCCTGTGGGGTCCTGGAGCATAAATATAACCAAAATCATAGTGTTGCTTCTCCCTGTGCCCTTCCTGGCTCATCACTTAGTGTTATGGGGAGGTGCTGAGCTAGTGAGGTCCCCTGGTGCCCTTGCTCCTGTCTGTGGCTGCCAGACAAAGGGGATGAGTGGCAGAGAACCTTCTCACCGAGGAACTACATATACCTACTTTCCCCTTGTCTCACTGCAGAAATAACTGTCTAATTATTCAGTATAAAAACAATATCTTCACACTCCACAGATGTCCTTGCAGTGCCTTTGGATGCATCCTGGATTTCCCTGAATCCTTTGCCAAACAGCAGGATGGGAGCTGTTAGCTGAGTGAGGGCACTGTGAGGACACTTTCCTCACAGTGTGGTCTTCTCTCCATCCCTGCAGGAGTACAGTTTGAGTGACAGCAGCCAGCAGAGCTTCCCCTCCATCCTGACAGCTGAGGATATCACACACGTGCCATGTTATGATCCTTCCTTCCAACTATACCAGTGTGCAGAGCTGCCAGCAGAGCTGGGTGAGGAGCTGCACTCACAGGCCTCCTTTCCTCCACAGAATACTGGATCTGGGTGAGTTAGAGACTGGTTCCTTGGGATACTGGTAGTAGTGACCCCTTGTTTAGTCTGGTTGAATTCCTTCCTTTGGGATACTCCTGTGACCTCTCACTATCTTTTATCCTTTCTTTCCCTTTTCCCCTGAAACTCTTGGCGTGCAGAGGAAATTGGTTTGTGGGAGATCAGGTCCAGTCTTCAGTGCTGCAGAGTCCAGACAGGAATATCCAGCCTCTCTCCAGTTACTCGACCTGGGAGGAGGTAAGGCTGAGAAGCATATAAATGTACAGATGTTTTCTGCACAGCCCAGTTTAGTGAACAGCCTCTGGGTTTCACTGTCAGCATATGGGAGGTTGTGCTGCTGTTCTCTGTGTCTTCTCTCGTCTCTCTCAGACAGAAGGTTTGGGAAGTCGAGGCATTTCTCAAGGTAACTCTTGCCCTGCCACTTCCCAGCTGAGTTGGAAACTGGCCAGCGTGTGGAGGGTTTGAAAGGGATGTGTTGGATCCTCCCCTCTGGGTGCCTGTGTGGTGTGTGGGGGTCAGCAGCAGGGAGCGAGGCAGTCGCAGAATCACGGCGGCGAGGAGACGGCGCTGAGCACGGAGCGACTGCTGCAGCAGCAGCTCAAGGCTCTTTGTCTTTGCTTTCTTGGAAATCACAGGACTGGAGTTCTGATGAGGAGGTGAAGAGTTGCTGGCACCAAGCAGAGAGATGCTGCCTGCAGAGGTACTTCATTGTCTGGGCAGCTGGAAGTCGGCAGCTTGTCCAGGCGCAGCAGCACTGCGGGCGCGGGCGGCTGTCTCGGTAGGTGTTGTGCTTTCCAGAAGTTTCCTGAAGCTGCCTGTTTGGATTAAAAACAACAACAAAAAGTCTTCTTATAGCTATTTTTTTTCCTCTCTCTTCAACGGGAGTTTTGCAGCGCATTATGCTGTTGGGTTTTTTCCCTGCTTTAAGGTGATTCTATCTGAACACAATAGTTTCTGGTTTGATGGGATGCCTCACGAATTAGAGCAAGCCCAGCACTGCTGATACCAAGCTTTGGTAACTTCTTACCCACTGAACTGTTCTCTTTCAGAACTTGGAGAACAACAGGCTTGGCACAGCCAGTACAGAACACCTCACTCCCAACAACTTGCCCTGTCCATTGTCCCCCTGGACGTTTAAGGGAGAAAGGCTGTTAGCAGATCAAATATATTTCCTAATCTCCCTTTACATTTTTTGTTAAACATTTATTGCTAAAATTTCAGTTACAAGGGTGTGGATCTGTGACAGTTGTTCCTACAGTTGGTGTTGTTCCTACAACATTTGTCTTTCTCAGGGCCTTTATCAGCTGGCACCTCTGGGTTGTGGAAAAGAAGAAACGAAAAGCAACAGCAGCCCTACAACATCGAGTTTGTTGCTGCCAGAAAGCTTTCAGCCTGTGGAAGATGAGACTGGTCCAAAAAGTGGAAGCTGACAGGAGATTCAGGTGTCACATTCACCAGATGACTGCTGATGCTCTGTGGCACTGGCATTCCTGCTGGCAAAGTGAGTTACCCACCCTAGAGCAGCACTTGTGTCTCTAGGAGAGGGATGCTGAGATGGAGAAAGTGCAGTGGTTACAACTGCTTCTGGTTGTAACTCTGGGCACTGCTGCTCTGCAGTGGCACAGTCCAGGGTCAGTAAGTGCCTGTGACACTGTTCTCCTGTGGTTACAAGCAGGGTATGTGCACTGCTTTATGCTGGAGGAGATGCTCATTTGGCAGCTGATTGGATGGATAAGGGGTGGATCTCATTTTACCTGCACTACCAAAGGAGTGTTCAAGTAGTGCATCTGAGTTGCTGGGGAGCTAAATGGAGTTCAGATGCAGCATTCAAAGCTTGAACACGTCTCCTCAGAGCCCCAGAAGTCAGGCTTTGTTTCAGTGGGAGCAGGGGGTATCTTTAGGGGCTGCTTAACAGCCTTGATTCTGCCCTTCAAGGGATTCCAAGTGCTTTGAGTGCCAAGTACTTGCACTGTGCCAGGGAAGGAACACTATGAGTGTTTGATGGAAAACTGCCCTGAAGATGAGAGTTGAAGTAATCTGTGATCTGCTGCTTGGGGAAGGAAAGTGGGGGGAAAAAGAAAGGGTCTGACTGCCTCACACACAAAAAGCTACGAGTCTCTTCAGCTGCTTAAAGAGAGGACAGGAGATCTCAGTCTGGCCCCATTTGGTATTTGCAGCAGGTGCATTCTCTGCTTTTGTCTGGACTCTGCAATGGAGGAAAAAAAAAAAATCCTTGGGCACAGCTCAGCAAGCTCTTGTGTTCTCTCCCAGGGAGTCGTGCTGTGAGAGAGCTGCAGCAGCAGTGGGCTCAGCACAGCTGCCAGGAGAAGAAGAGGCTGGTCCTGCAGACATGGTATTGCCAAACAAGGAAGCAGAAATATGCTGCTTTATTCTGGGAACGGCTTCTCCTGCACAGGTTTGCTTCCTGCCTTCAGAGCTTCTAGTGACAAGCCATTTATGTAGCAGAAAATCCAGTGTATTCAGACCAGAGCCTGAGTTCAGATGACTTGAAGTGCTTCAATGGGGTGCCCCTACATTGAAGGGTCTGTTACCCATGGCCTCACACTCCTCATCTCGTCCCAAACTTCTTTGCTTTCCAGAACTTCTCGTCAGCCTTAATTATGCAGTGTGGTATTTGTAAACTTAACAAGGGAGGTGCAAACAAATTTGTGTAGCTTAAAAAAAAAGTGAGTTCTGTGTTTCTCCTGGAATTACTTAGTATTTGCTGAAGGGGATTACCAGGTAAAGGTCTTACAGAAACCTGATGCATCCAAACCTGAATTATTTTAGATTCTGGACACAGTGTTGCTTTTGACTTGAACTAATGTGCAAAACTGAGTTTGGTGTATCCCTGCAGGAAAGCAGTATTCAGTAAAGGCTCTGAAGGGTGGATTGTGACAGGCAGTTCATTGTAGTGTTAGTTACAGTGTGAGGCTGCAGTATGTTTTGGAGTCTTATGTGCAGATCCTGAAAGGAAAAGAATTAGAGGAGCGAGGTGTCTGCTGCCTGTCATTAACAACTTCTTTTCCCTTTTAGCTGTTGCCCAGCAGCTCTCTCATTGAAACCTGTTTTGTTTGTGGTTTATGTTCTGTGAGGCTCCTGCCTCTGTGTTCAGTGGCAAGAATTTTTCAGGTGGTTCTGAGATAATTCAAGAGGATAAGAAGGAAATAACATTATTTATGCTGAAGATTCATTGAAGGCATGAAAAGTGCAGGTTTCCTTTTGAATTGCAGGTGCAGGCTGGGAGGAGACTAAAGATCTGCAGAGGAAAAAAGAACTAAACCCAGTAAAAGCTCAGTGGCTGTGACATTTAGACTCAGCTCTCACCCCACCCAAATGTATTTTCTTCTGCAAATCGATCTGTGTGGTGGGACTCCAGTGAGAAGTGTGTCTCAGAAATGTCCTTAATGTTGCTTCATCCCATAGAGTCTGTCTCCACCATTCTTCTTCCTTCTGAGCTGTCCTTTGATGAGAGAGTGCTTCTAATTTCTCACCTGGATATGGTACAGCCTGAGCTCTGTCTCTTCTGAGGGGGGCATTTTTCATGCTAGGATAACCTGCAATAGATTCTCTTGATCTTCAGAGCAGCCTGCCAGGCAGAGGGTATTTACACCCCGGCCCTATGGTGCAGTGGGGTGATTTGCATAATGAAAGTCCAAGTGGAACAAGGAACCTGAAGGATAAGCCAGGAGTTCAAAGCAGGTTGGCTCCTGGGGTTGTGGAGGAAGAATGGCCTCATCATCCTGAGAGACACAGGGAGATTATTGTGGGTGCAGATTTACAGGGCTGGTCACAGTAACTCCTGTAGACAGTATTTTGGTTTGTGTTTGTTTGTCTTTGAATAAAATTGTCTCCTTAAAGAGTCTAGTTGCCCATCCCATATATTCAGGCCCTTAGATTTTGACAGCCAAGAAAAAGATTAAAATCTAAATCTTGATAGCAAGCTGCCATCTTAATTCCAGCCTGGCTCTGCAGCAAGCAGGTGTGAGCAGCCTGCTGGGGTCTGTGCTCAAGGCAATTTTAGCAGTTTTATTCTCATGCCATAAGGGAAAATCCTTCCTCAGGCATCATCCTAAAGGTCAACTGAGACACAGATATTGAAGAGTGACTTAATTATTTATATATATATTTTTTTTGTGAGGGATCTACTCTGTATGATGGCAGAGCAGCCTAGGAAAGCATTTGTTTTGTAGGGAAGGGAAAACCTATAATGCAACACCTCCTGCAGTGCACAGGGGCCTTTGAAGAGGAGAAAATGCTAAGAGAGGCAGAAGGAAGCAGATGTACTCCTGGGGTTTCAGGAGCTGAGAGGTAACAGTGCTGGGAATCTGAAGGTAAAATGTTTTTTTAGCAGAAAGAACCTGTAGTGAGGAGCCTGAACTTACATCTGCCAAGGACAAGGCATTAGAAACATGGGTAATAAGGAAAAAAGACATGTAAATGTTGATTGCAGAGGAGCAGCCTTTTTTTGCCTTGTTGACCTCACTTTGATTACTTGTGTGAGATGCTGGGATGAGAAGGTGGAATTTGGTCTGCAGCCTGACATTGGACGTGTGAGTTTAGACATCCACCACTTTTCAGTACTGTGTATAATCATTTTATACAGAACAATCATATTATACAGAATCATAATTTCTGATTCTGTATAATCAGCTTGCATTGCTTTTCAGGTGCCTGGTCAGCTGGGGCCGGGTCACTGCTTGCAGACTGAGGCAGCACAAGGCCCTCTCCTCTTTTAAAAGGGCCAGAGAGCACCAGCTCCTGGTTGTGAGCTTTACTGCGTGGAGGGTGAGATTCTTGAAAGCTGAAGAGCAGGTACTGGGAGAGAGAAACCAGGAGTGGCAGGAAGCCCCTGAGGGCAAAGCCCCTCACCGCTGGCGATGGGCCCTGGGAGGACAGCACACCCTGCACCTTGGATCCCTGGGGGCTGTAAAACAGGTGAGAGCAGCCCAAGGTCCCAGTGACACAGTTATTCTGAACATGCAGTTACTCAGGTTCTCTCCTCAGCTGGCTCACTTGGCACTGAGATGTGGGGACAAGGCTTGTATAAAATTGCTGGGCTGACTTGTAGTGACTGCTTGGTCCCAGCCTTGAAATTCTTTCCAGACTCTGCACACAACTTCATCACCATCATCTGGCACTGCTTGCAGCAACCGTCTGGAGCACAGCCATGGAGACTGGGGATGTTTTGACCAGAGAGATGAGAGCACTCCCTCCTCCCTGCTCCAGGAGGAGAGTGGATAATCACTGTCCCTGCAGAGCAGAGGGAGCTGCCAAAGCCTTTTCCAAAAGACTCACGGCTCAGCAAACCCCAAAGAGGTTGATTGATTTTCGAAGGACTGAGTCAGTCCTGCTGGGATCTCATCTGTGTGGTTTCCAGCCTGGTGTCTAGCACCTTGAACTGCCTGCAGGGATAGGAATAGGGATGCACCCTGGAGGCTCCTTTGCAGGAGTTGTGTTCAGCTGGTGCTGTGTTCTGTCTGTCTGCAGGCCTGCAACCACTGGACAAGAGCAGCTGCTTTTTCCCAGTGCTCCCAGCAGCGCAGCTCCCTGATCGGTGCCAGGAAGAGCAGGAAGATGTCTCTGTTGTGGTCCAGGAGTAAGATGCCCCCTCTTCCTCTCTGCCTTTTGTGGGGCTGGGGGGGGGTGTGAGGGAGGGAGTGGTGGTTGACAGCTAGAGACTGGGGTTCCTCTGTGGAGTAAGTGCTTGTGCCACTCAAACTGTGCCTTTGCCTTCAGGAGCCAAAGGACTGAGGGCTCGTGGAAACTGTGGCCTCTCTCTCTCTAACCCCATGTTAGCTCCTGTGCAATTCTTGTCTTTCCTAGGAAGCAGAAGAGGCAGAGAAAATGGTTCAGCACTAGTTGCCCATCTTGGGCTTTTTCCCAGTGCCATTCACCACTGGCTGGTGATCTACAGAAGCCAAAATAGGGCTGCAAGGCTGCAGCTCCCTCAGCTGGTGGAGAGACCTGGTGTGGTAGGATCCTCCCCTGCACGTACAAGGATCCAGGAGAACAAAGCCGAGCAGTGGGATGAGAAGTGGCTGGGGTAGGTGGATTGGAGGACTCCGGGCTTTCTCTTGTTGCTGCCAATCAGGGGAGGACTCCCTGGTAGGGCCTAAACTTTATCTGCCCCTCTTGCCTGTAGGAGGAAGTATCTGAGGTGGTGGCATCGCACGGTGATACTTCGCCGGTGCCAGCGTCGTGGAGGACTGCGCTGCCTGGCACAGGGGTGGCATCAGTGGAGGGAAGCCAGCAGGGTGGTGATGCTGGCTCAGGTGTTGGTGAGTGTCTGGTACTGTCATCGGGGTGGAGCGATGGGTGTTACTGGGGCACTTGGGCTTAATTAGCCACAATGTTTGCAGGAGGTGGTAGCTCAGCAAGAGATTTGTTAGGAGACAGCTTTGTTTGTACCAGCGCAGAGGTGTGGAGAGGGACATGAGGAAGCAACTGGAGCCAAGGAGGGACTAGAGGGTTGTGAATTGGTTGGTCTGCCAGAGCCCAGTTAACCTGTGCACTGCCTCTTCTCCTGTCAGCACGAGCAGTGGCTGCTGGGAAACGCCTGGAGTGTGTGGAGAAGGAGACACTTGCAAAGCTGCGTGGTGCAGAGGTTGTTAGAGGAGGAAAGCAGGAGCCTGCTGTCTCAGGTAACCATCACTGCTGTCATTCTGTGGACATTGGGGGACCAAAAAGCACCCCAGAGGAACAGCTGAGGTTCCTCTCTCCCCCCACAGAGCACTTGGTTAGGAAGAAGTTCAATACATGGGTCTTGTCTGTAACAAAGGGAAATAGCTTCCAGCTTTCCATGGGCTCATCTGGAAGACACCCAAGTGTCTTTCCAGGCTTTGTGGCAGCAGTGGGTTTTCCTTGACATGTGCTTCTTTCCTCACTGTTACCCGAGATGTTAATCCACTAATCCCCTGCCCCTCAAGAGCCCACTTGGGGGAGAAGCAGGCTCCACATTAGTGCAGGGGGATGGTGCTGACTTGCACCCAGGGGCGGGCAGATTGCTGCAAATTGGAGTTGAGGAGGAAAACGCCTTAGAGCTTAAATAGCCAGTTTGCTCCTCTGCCTGTCCCCCAAAGATCTGTGCAGGATTAAGTCCTTTAACTGAAATTAGAGGGCAGAGGGTGCCTTGCTTTTCCTTTTCTCACATTGGTTTTTACTCTGGGTTTTGTTTGCTGGCCCTGGGAGCAGAAGGGAGGCAGGGCGGGGCACTGAGGGGTGGGTGAAGCTGTTGGCTTAGCCATTCCTTTGAAGCCCCATCCTTGGCAGCTTTTCAGGCCAGGCTGGATGGGGCTCTGAGCAACCTGCTCTCGTGGGGGGCGTCCCTGTCCATGGCAGGGGGGGTTAGAATTGGATGATCTTTAAGGTCCCTTTCAACCCTGACTATTCTATGGTTGCTAGAGGAAAAGCTGTTCTGTGAGGGTGTCTGCAATCCCCAGAGGGTAACCTGGGTGTTTGGTTTGTCCACTTTTCCTATTGAAGGCCTTTGGAAGGTGGCGCTGGCTCACAGTGATCAAGCTCAAGGACAAAAGACCCTGCCAAAGGGTGGGGGGCCAGCCTGCCAGCTGCTGCTGCTCTGGGGACACTGGAGGATGCTGCTGTCACCACACAGGGCTGGGCCTGTGCAAGTGAAAAGCCACAGCTCTGCTCCCATAAAACAGCTCAGTGCTGCAGACCAGAAGCACCAGAGCCAAAGGACATGCAGGAGGAGATCACACCTAGTGAAAGCTCCTCTTTCCAGGACTGATATCCTACCTCCCCAAGTGGCACAGATTAGAGTTTATTCCCTTTTGTTGTGAGGTTTCATTCCCTTCTCCAGCCCCTGATTTTGCTGGAATTCTTACTAAAGATCAAAAAGTTGGGGTTCCAACTTATAGGCTCCCCTTTACTCAGTGTTTGTTTTCCTTGGACAGGGGTTTAGTGTTTTGCAGGAAAATAAGCAAAGGGATGAGTCTAAAAAGGAGGAGCAGGAGTCTGTGCAAATGCTACCTCCTGGGCAGGACCTGATGTTTCCAAAGTCTGGCCTGTCCTCGGTATGTGTGAACATGGTTCTTTATTTGTAGATTTGGCTCTTCATGGGGGAGGGGTGGGGGGGATTCCCATGTGGCTCCCACCTCCTCCCTCAGTCTAGGTCCATCAGCTCTTCATTAAGCCTTTCAGTGGGTGGCCAACCTCTTGACTGCTTCCTGCTGGTTCCTTTCTGTGCTGAATGGACCAGGGATGAAGAAACCTGCTGGGAACAGCTGAGCACCAAAAGCTTTGCTGAGGCAAGACAGGCGTGTCTGACCCCCAGCCTTCCCATTACTTGCTCCTGTGATTGATGCTCTGCAATTATGCTGGATAGATGAGCCCAGCCTCAGACAGCTGTAATGAGAGGGTCTGAAGAAGCTGGAAAAGGTTTTTTTTTCCTAGCTTGTTTGAAAGGGATGCTCACAGCATGGCAGGGATCTCCAAATTCCAGGGGGACCTGCCCCAAGGCCTTGTTTTCCTAGCCTGTGCTATCTTTGCAGGATTGCAAAGTACACAAAGCAACCTCTGGGGCTCCCCCAGCTCCTTAGTTCAAGGCTGGGGGGGGGAAGCTAAGGCTGTTCAGAGTCATTAGGTCAGGAGAGACAGGCCACCTTCCCCAACAGGCACTGGAAAAGGACCACCCCAACTCCTGTGGATGTGTAGAAATGAGCCAAAGGTTGTAATTAAGTGGCTGCTGGTGGGTTAATTCTAGGAGTTAAGGTTGCTCTGCTCCACCCCAGAGCTTTGTCCACACTTTACTTAGAGAATGTAGTGAAAGTGAAGGGAAAACTGCCCCTAAATAATTTGGCTTCCTAAAATTTTCTCTTGTGCCAGGCTGATTACTCTGCAACCTCATCTTTGCTACTTCTAAGACTAAAGCCTGGTGCATGAGCCATTTGTATATTTTATTGTATTTAATCTAAGAAATAATGTTCAGCCAGAAGTGAAATTTGTATTTTCTTATTAAAAGGAAACAGGAAATTCAATAAAAGGAGAAAAGTTAAGGAGAAAACTTGAACCTTCTTCTGGAGCGAGTGCCAAAGAACCCGGTATGACCCATTATGAAGAAATAGATCTTAGGAGTGCAGTATAAAAACAACTTCACCTTTTCAGGATTTTTTAGTCTCCATTTACAGGCACTGCTGACTGGAGTGTTTCTGCCCCCAAAGCAGCATCTCAGGCATGAGATTATTACTAGAATCCCACTGAATTTGACCACCTTGATGCACAAGAGTTGTGTGATCACCACAGTCATGATTAGCACCTCTTCATCCCAGCACTGGCCTTCAGGCTCAGTCTGGAGCCTCAGCTCAGGTAGTTCTGGCTGGTGGTCAGAGAGAAGAGGCCAGGGAGCCTCTCTGTGGGGACAGAAGAGCTGTAGTGTATATCAGAAAGCTCACTGGGTTTAGGAGTGTGTAGGGCCACCATCAGCACAGGAGCTGCTTTTTCTCTCCCCAAAGTCAGTGGACGGAAGAAGTGAGGGATTAAAGAGGAATGTTCACTGCTGAGGTGGAGAATTCAACAGCTCAAAAGTATCCTCCACAACCTGCCAGAGGCAGTTTTCCAGTGGGAAGTCATTGTCCACCAGGTTGACCAAGTAGTAGTTGTCATGGATGTACTGGATGATCATGCGGGAGGGAGACTCCTCCTCGTAGAGCTTGGCCCATTGCTCGATCCACAGGGCAAAGGCCTCATCCTGCCAAGGAGAAAGCAAACCCTGTCAGTGGTGTGATGCACAGGTTAGAGAGCTGCATTTTCATCTTGCTGCCTTTAGGCTGACCACTGCCACATGTGCCTAGGGCTTGTTTCTCCTCAGTAAAAAGCTAAGCAAGAAGCCTTATGCTCCAGTCAGGGGGAAGTGCCCAGAGCTGGAAGGAGACACGTTTGCAGCTCAACACTGCCCCTGTGTGTGGAAGAGGAGAGGGAGAGCTACCACCCAGGGCCCCAGGCAGGCACAGGGCAGGCTCCCAAGCCTCCTGCTCCTGGGCATTTAGTGTCTGTGAAGAGGTCTTGCTGAAGCAAAGCTCTCCTCCTTGAGGGAGTAGGAGGAGCAGTATCTGAACCTCTATAACTTAGTATCACAACACTATCTACTGTGAAAAGTGTCACAGACAAGCCAAACCAGACCCTGAATTTCCAGGGCATCCCAGCAATGCATCCAGCAAGAGGGAGGAAGACTCACCTTCCAGGAGAGGAAGCTTACAGGATCCACAACAGTGGGCTGGATGATCTCTCTGCCTGGGAAGATGCCCCAGGTGACAGCATTGGGTTGCAGATCTGGAGCATTGGTGATATTCTGGCCCTGTCAAAGGAAGGAAAAACTTCTCTGAAGCAACTGCTGGAGGAGAGCTGGGGTGAGTCAGAACAAGGGCACTGACCCCCTCCTCCTGGGGTGATCAGGCTGCTGCTGTACATCACAACTGCCTTGGGTCACTTTCCCTTCATCAGCCCTCATGTCCCACTTGGTTCACAGCAACATCGGAGTCTTTGCTGTCTGCCTGTCTGCCAGGGTGGTGCAGGGAGAGCAGCCTGTAAGCAGCAACCTACCTTGACATTGACAATGTGGTAGTTCACCCGCAGCTCGTACCTCTTCAGCACTCTGAGCAGCGCCGTGACGATCTCGCTGGAGGTGAAGAACTCCAGGTAAGCCTGCAGGGAGGGGGGAAGGGTGGGGAGAGGAAGGGCCTTTACCCACAGCAAGGCTGGGACAGGTACAGGCACCTAAGAGAACAACTGCTTGGAAAGCAGGCAGCTAGGAGGCTTGAACAAATTAGAGGTTGTGGGGGGAAATAAATTAGTAACAGCCAAGGAGCAGCCAGCTCAGGAAATCTCCAGTCTTCCCACTTTGTACCCAGGGAAGCAGACAGGCTGGAATAAGCTCCAGAGTGTAAGTGCTATGCCTGGGAAATTACTTGTGCCAGATGGAGTAGAGTGACTTGGAAGAGGCCCGAGCTCGACCTCATGGTATCCTCTGAGCAGCAGCATCCTGGTCCAGCAGGAGCAGATATCACTGGTCTCAGCTGGGCTCTTCCAAGCACCCTACCAGTCCCAATCCTCATCTTTTGTTTCCAGTTCTCCTTGGGTGCTTAATATAACCCAATTCTGTACTTGCTCCATCTACTGCTGCTCTGTGCTTGGCTGCTCCCAACAACTGCTGCCCCTCCTCCTGTTTCCTGGCTATTGTGTAAGATGATGGATTTCCCCTCACCTCGGGGGAATTTCTTCCTTTGAAAGCATAACTGCATTTGCCATCTGCTGGTCTCCTGGCTTCTGCAGTTGGGATCCCTTCTGAACAGGGCTGCTTTGTTTCCTGCTGTGAGTCACTTGGTTGGTATTTACCCCATTGGGAGATTCCTATCACAGCCATTAGTGGGAAGGCTCTAGGATCTGAAAATGGGAACTGGGAGGCAGGTGAGAGTGCTGGCAGAGCAGAGAAAGAACCTGGCAGCTGTTAGTGCTGGAGGTAACTGCTGGAGAGCTCTGCCTTCCAGAAGGAGATTTTTTAAATGCCCACATAACACCTCAAGAAGATGGACTGATAAAGATTGCTTGATTCTCATGTGCTTCCTGCATCAGCAAACAAAGGGAGGTTGTCCTGCCCCGCTGAGGCCACATCTGGAGTATTTGGTCCAGTTCTGGGCTCCTCAGTTCAAGAGAGACAGGGAAAGACTGGGTCATTAACTGTTTGCTGCCTAGCCCAGAGTAGCACAGTACCTTTTGGAAGACATAACCTCCACTGGGTCCCCAGCCTACAATGGGGTCTGTGGATGGTTTGCCATTGATGTTTGGCTGGGAGTTGATGGTCAGGATTCCTCGTCTGTTAACTTTCTCCAGCTGCTCCTTCAGGAGGTTAGTCTCTGTAGCAAGAGGGTCATCATTCCAAGGCATACACGTAACCTGGCATGAGGAAAGGATGGCTCACCAGGGGTGGAGCAACCCGTTGGCTGAATGCTGAAGGAACTCAGCAGTGCCCCAATGGTCTCAAACACACCTCCTTCTGAACAGGTTTGTTTCAAGGGGCAGAAGATCCTCAAACTCTAGAATGACACCTCAAGTCTATTGCTACTGGGCCTGGTGTACTCTACCAGCTTGATGTTCAGCCCTACCTGTGGCTGCTGGACTCCCTTCAGCCACTACTTCAGCAAGTCCTTTTGGACAGGAAGTGCCAGTTCTTACTTAGAAGAACAGTGTGGTATCAGGAACAAGAAGAAACACGTGCTGCTGTCTGTGCCACACTGACCAGCACTCACCTTGTAACCATTCTTGTTTGGTTCTCCAGTGATGTAACATGTGAACACCTCAAAGACACTTTCCTCACCAGTCAGCTCTTCTCCCCACATTTTCAGCAGCTCCTCCCGAGGAGACTTGCTCTTCAGGTAGAAGAGGTAATAGTCCTTCAGTTCTCCAAAGGCTGGGGAGGAGGAGTTTCCCCTGTAAGAAGAGCAGACACAGGATTAACTGGCCACTGAGGCAGCCGAGTGGATTTGGTGATTCAAGATGACAGGCACCCAGGAAGAGAAGTATCCAAAAATCCACCTTGAGACCAAAAGCCTCAACATTTTGGTGCCACTCTCCTCTCATTCAAATCCAAGCAACTGGGGACCACTTCAAGAAGCCACCTGTTCTGTCAAGCCCAACCTGAGCTGAGTACACCCACTAAGGACAGAGATGAGTTGTGGAGCAGGTTTTCACACCACACCTCCACTGCCTTGGCAGGCTGACAACTTACCAGCGGCCGTTGGGGAAGTCATCCCATTCCTGAGTCCTGTAGATGTAACTCTTGGGCCTGGAGGCCCAGAAGATGGGCCGAACATCTTCAACCCTCCTCTTGGGGTGAGCACTGACTGCCCAAGGCAGAGGCCGCCTGCGTGGGGGGAGCAGATGTTAACATACCTCCTCTGCTGACTTCCCAACACAGGCTGGAAGCCCTTGCCCTGGAGAACTTTGCCTCTGGGGAGAGCAAGTAACAGGGGCCGAGAAGAACTTTGTGAAGAAATAGGACATTATTCTTTATAGGGGGAAAATATTTTTTTTTTCCCCCCACTGAGTCCCCAGGTGTCTACAGGACTCTGTAGACACCTGAAATGGGATGAGGACAGGGAAAAGCACTTTGGGAAGCTAGACATCCATAGCAGGAGCTTACACAGCACCTAACCTTTAAGAGGGGCTGGGACATGCCTCAAAAGCCATGTTGCTTCCATATGGCAGCTCTAAGAGTCTGGATTTTTAAAACAGGCTACTTTAAAGTCACTTGACTAAACCAAATTCCTCCTTCAGCTGTCCCTTTCCTCCCAGCTTTGGTCAGAGACCTGCAGGAAGAGTGAACTTCAAGATCTAGAAAGGTGTTGAAAAAAAAAAACCCCAACCTCAGGGCAGCAGCAGTACAGTGCCAACCCTCCCATGGCTTGAGCCTTCAATAGATGGGATGGATGGAAGGGAAAGAGGGCTGATAGAAGCCAGCACCTTCTGCTCACCTGGGGTCCTCATTCCATATGCCCAGGCGCTTCAGGACTTCGATAGTGGCCACTTCCCGGTTGAGGGTGTAGAAGTGGAGCCCGTGCACCACCCCACTGTCCAGCAGCTCCCGGCACATGGACACTGCCAGCTCCACCCCGTAGTTGCGGATAGCTGCATCGTTGTCCTTGATGGGTTCAATCACATCTTTGATCTCTTGAGGCACTTCCAGCTTGGAGAGCTTCACCAGCTGGCGCAGAGAGTGGTAACCCTGGACGAGGGTGCAGGAGAACATCAGTTGTTGTTTTTTCCCCAGGGCCTTTTTCTGACATCTCAGGAACACAGCCATTTGATCTCAGTTCTGAGGCAGGAGGTTTAGAATTGTGGCTCCTGGATTCTACTCCTAGGCCCCATCTCTAGGATGGTAACAGGGCCCTGGTGATGCCACTTAAGGCAATTTCTTTGCACAAGCTGACAGTGATGACTTAACACCTCAGGACAGGTAGATCACTGTCCTTTATATGCCTTTTAAAGCAACCTTTTAATCTTGTTACTGCACACCTAGGAGTTTATTTCAGTCATTTGTCTACAGATCTAGCATGTTTAGCACTCTCACCAGGAATTTTGTGGATCATCTTTCCAGACCTCTCTCAGGCCCTAACCCCAAAAAAAACCAACATCCTGGGATCCTTATTCCCCTCCCCAAAGCAGAACTAATCCATTTTACCTGTATGGGGAAGATGCCAGGAATAATGGGGCAGGTGATGCCAATGGCTTGACAGTCCTTCATGAACTTGAGAAACGTTTCTGATCGGAAGAAAAGCTGCGTAATGATGAAGTCTGCCCCAGCAAAGACTTTCTCCTTCAGGTGCCTGAGGTCTGCCTCATAGCTCTCTGCTTCAGGGTGACCTGTGGGGTAGCCTTTGGGAAGAGAAAGATGAAAAATAAACCCCTGGTAGTCAGGACATTAGAAAGTAACCAATCTGCTGGTACTGTTACAGACCAGAGCCGGGGAGGGACTGCTGAGCTGAGTTCCTTATCTCAGACCCTACCCCACACTCTGCAGTGAATGGCACTTACCTGCTACACAGATGTCAAAGTAATCATCAAACTCATTGCGGATGTGTTTAACCAGGTCAACAGCATAGTTGAATCCATCAACTTCTTCCTCCCACTCCTCACCAACAGGATCTGAGGAGAGAACAAATCCACAGCTCTCTCCAACTGTCTGCTGGACTCAGATCTGCTAGCGCTGCAAAAACCTCCTGCTGTCAAAAGGAAGACAAGATGAAACCTCCAAGTTTGCAGTTTTAGGCAGAAGGAAACTTTTTTTTTTTTCTCCTTTTTTTCACCCTGGCATTGAACCCAAGAGCAATGCAACTTCAGCCTGCCACACAGGACAGGACTCACCTCCACGCAGAGCCATGATGTTCTTCAGGCCCAGCCTCTTTGCCTTCTGCAGGTGCCCCGTGATGTCATCCTTGGTCTGATTGCAGCATGTCATGTGCAGGATGGTCTCCAGGCCACAGAAGTTGACAGCAGTGTTGGCAATGATCATGGAAGAGGTTTCCTTGTCGGATCCCGGGTCTCCTGCAGGGTGCCATGTCACGTCAATGAAGAGGGGACCACCCGCTGCCATGCGGTCAAACCTGGGGAGTTTACAGCTGTGTCAGCCTCCCGTGGAGCCACCCACCTCCACTCTCTGTGCCTAGGAGATCTTGCTCACTGCTGCAATGCCAGCAACCAGCAGAGAGCTTGGATGACAGCAGGAGAGACCAAGAAAAGCCCAAACTAGGAGCTCAGCAAGGGACCAATGGAAATAAGGAAAGTCACCCTCTAAGGCTGTGTGAGGAACTTGCAATCTCTTTGAAGAGGCAACTTAAAAGAGTTTTCTGTAGAATAAACTTCCTCACAGCATTTCCCATTAGACTGACAGGTCTTCTGACAAACAGCAATGCAAGGGCCATTCCTTCTGAGATGTTATGCTGTAACCCCTTGTTCCCAGCTTTAACCACAGAGGCCACAGTTAGCAGATATCTGGCCCATCTTTTCCTGTGTTCCCAAGTGTGCCGAACAGAAGGGACAATGACTCCCTCAAGTTGTCTGGCTTGGAACAGGCCTCCTCTTTAAAGTAAACCCAGCACTGGCACCTAGCAGTTACAAAAAGAGTGATGAAACCCCCTCTTCTCCTCTAGGTGAGGACATTGGGGTTCCCTACTGGTCTCCAGAAGAACCTTTAGCTCTGGGGACACCTACCTGAGAAGCTGTAATCTGTAAGAGGCACAAGCCAGGGGGGCTGAATGACTCTGAAAACAAGTGGGAATCTTCTGTTGCAGAGACTTGGACACGCTGTCCACCAGTTAATGGTCTCTGCTTTTAACAGGTACTTTTCTGCTGTGTTGTCACCCAGCATTCTGCCTCAGCCCCACAGCATAACAGTGGGGCTGCTCCATCTCCACAGATCATGGGAGAGGAGAAAGTCTTGCCCCTTCAGTAACCTCACCATGACACTTGTCTTCCTTGGAGGCCCTGAAGAGTTAAGTTACCTGGTGTCCATTACCTTCCTCAGCAGGAAAGCACAGCCCCATTACCTGCTTCGTCACCTGGAAGGGGAGACAGAGCATGGGGCAGAGCCTGCCTCGTTAGCTATTTCCCAGCCCTCCACCAAAGACATTCTGACCTCTCCCCTCTCCCTCCCCACA